>JAHNZQ020000308.1:406689-421877 GCA_019155205.2 Gracilaria vermiculophylla
CTCTGCTTAGTGAGTTAGGGTGTGCTTCGAGCTGAGTTGCGCGATGGTGCGGCGAAGTAGCACTATATAAGTTGTGACTTGAGCACCTCCAAGTAAACTCCGAGCTAGAGCTGGCGAACTTCCTTTCCTTCCCCCATCCTTTCTTCAACTTTCCCTTTCCCAGCTATAACCTCTAACAACCGCAATACGGAATGTCCGGCGGGAACGCGCAAGTACAGAAGTGGGCACTTACCCCATACCCTCGCGTGAGGAAAGACCCAACCACTTGGAGCAACAAGCGAGGCTGGTCGTTCCGCCGGCTTCATCGGGAGATGGACCGCGATCATTGCCTGACGTCACAAACCGCGTGACAACGAAGCCGCACACTGCGGACCGCGGGAACGCCCCATAAAGGGTCGGACAGGTCATGAAAGGCGCCCGGGATGTCGCGTCAGAAACGGCCAACCCTTCAAAGGGAACGGTTAACGAGAGCGACAAACGGCACCCCGTACTCGAAAGCCTTGGGCCGAACGAGGGGAAGACGCAGGAGATTCCGGAAAAGCGCTGCGTGAACTACAACGAACCTCCCTCGTCAAGGGTCAAAACGTCCCATATGTCTCGGATGAACAGGCCAGAGCCACGCGGACAACCCCTGCCACCATCAAGACTGGGGGAAGTTCGTCACCTCGCAGTGAGGGATGAGTACCGCGGAGTGCACGGTCACCGCCCTTATCGGGATGTCTCGGAATTCGCCGCAGCCGCTATGCCCAGGCCGGGAGCGTCACCCGTGAGCGGGAACGCGCAGCCGCCGGGGCATCCGTATGGCACGCTTACGAATCCAATCCGGGAAGTGACACCCACGCATGTGGAACAGCCCACACAACCCGCACAGGGGATGTCAACCCGCAACCGGGAAACGCCGCCGAAGCAGCGCTATGAATACGATGTACGCTCTGTAAGGAAAGCCGAGTGGGTTCACACGGTTCAGGGCGCCGCGTCCCGTGCATTCGCAATCCCTTCACAGGGAGACTTTCGTTTTGGGGTGGTAACAACAACCCTGGAAGGCTGGAATGTCTACTCACAGGAGTACGTAGTGGAGAGCATCGTCGGCCACTCCTGGAATCAAGACGGTATACTGCAGTACCGCGTACGTTGGTACGGCTACGCCCCAGAATGGGATACTCTCGAACCAATCGAGCACTTTCCCAGATCATAACTGGTACAGTACCACCGCCATGCGGGAACCGCGCTACCGTCTACGTTGCACAAAGCCCAAGTGGGGTAACTATCATGCCGCATACGTGGAACACTAGCCACAAGTGGATCACGTTTACTCCACATGGATACAACGCTACCATAAGCCCTAGTCGGGAAACGATCGGGCACCGGCGAATGGTTAACCACTGCCCCCAGGTGGGGAAGGACCCCCGCGAAAGCGGTTCGCGAGCGCATCATGCATCGCGGAGACGTCACCCCCCGCCTCGTGGGCACTCAAACCGGAATTGCAGAAGAACCTCGCGATGATCTCGGCCTCGCCGGCACTGCTCGCGTTCGTGCCCGGCGCTGCCGCGCCCGTCGCGTGACCAGCCGAGCCGAGTCCAGCACCCCCTCCATGGGAGCCGACTGCTGTCGCAGACGTGCCCTTGCTGGGGACATTCGGCGGAACATTGCCCACCCCGGACGGGGAACGGCCACTAACACCGCCCGCGGAGGCGACATGCATTGCATATGGCGCTTCACCACCCGAGTCGGAATCGTTATCTACCATGGGATCACCACTCAAATATGCCTGTTGGTAGTCGTCCGAATCGACGATCCCAATGGGGTGCCCTTCGGGAATCCGGCGTGGCGCTTCGCGAAGATCTCTTGCCTCTGCGGCCGTCAGTTCTCTATACTCCCAGGGGTCGAAGAACACATAATCGCCCGCGAGTGCGGTATTGCGCCCGAGACCGGGACGTGAACCAGCGGCCGCTTGGTCACGCTTGCTCTGCGTTATGGGGACCTCACTCCAATCGACTCCGTCGATGAAATCGAGGAGAGTCAACAGCTCCTCGGCGTTCTCCTCGCCCTGAAGGGGAACACGCAGATCCAGACTTCGGACCGCCGCCCGTACTCGGGGAGGGGTATACCACAAGCGATATTGGTCGTACGCCTCAGAGAGGATATATGCCGCTACGCGGGCAGCCCACTCCGTGACCACCACGGACCATAACCCCGCGTGGGGATCCGTCATGAGATACGACCCCATATAGGTCAGCACCGGGGGAAGTTCGACGTAGCACCCGCGACAGACCTCTGACGCTGCCCACCAATCGGGGAGAGGTACATACCTACCGTGCCGGTGCGGAGCCGCGATGCGTTCGACTTCTACGTTTTGATATGGAACGAAGTACCCGAGTCGGGATCGCCAACGCCGTTCGAAACGGATGACGTGCTGCTGAAAGTTGTACCGATAGTCCCGTGAGAGATATCGGAACTCTGCCCGAAGAATCGGTCGATCCCAACATAGGGCTTCTTGCCGAGCGATCGGGATACGGCACCATGCGAATGTTTCCAACGCGGCTAAGCGCTCGCAGTACTCGACCTCCCCGCGTTTGCGGTACAACTCGATGTCAAACCGAAGGCCCGGAGGTATCGGCGTCTCAAACGGCGCGCGATTCTGCCGCTGATACGCGATGGTAACGAATGCCGTGTTGGAAAACAGATGAGCTATTTGCGCTATACTCTCTTGTGACACAGGGCGCACAGTTCACCATTTGAACTATCAACACGCCCCCTCGCCCTGTACTTCCTTACAGAACGAGACCTCAAGCTTACAGTAGCCAATCTTCACTACTGCTGTACACCTGTACAATTTCTCAGGCTCAGGTCACTTCTGGGAGTCGAACCCAGGGTCTTAGCGATTATCTGGGCCCATAACCTATTGGAGGTCAGAGGGGCAAGGAAAAGTGGGAGGGATATTAAGAATGTTCGCCAGCTCTAGCTTGGATTTACTTGGAGGTGCCTCGACCACGACTTATATAGTGGTTCAGTCGCACCGATTAGGTTGCATCAGAAATTACACAACAGAGGCGAGACACTCAATAGTACCAATCATATTGTAACATGACACAAATGTACTAGCCACAATTCCATAATGCTTACAACAGCGAGGCACAACAAGGCATGACAGTTCCGTACACTCACGAGACCATGACAATGCACAAATTGACTCAACCACCTTACTCTCTCTGTAATCCCCCACCACTCGTGTCTATACAGCAATGTGTGTGTATAGTTACCATGACAAGGCTTATTACACCAGACCATATCTGGTGTACATTAAACCGAGTTTGCAATGTGCCTGGAAACGATATGGTAGTGAACAACGTGCTGAATAGCACATCTGCACACGTGTACCACAAAGAGACAACATTCAAAACCGCCCATGGTCCCCGGAACATTTGGTTGTCCGTGACAGCACAGGCCCTTCATTTAACACTTCCTGTATCAGAAATGGCGGAAATGCTGGAGCGGAGTTCAAACTCAACACTCATCAGCTATGTCGCCAGCGGAGAATTTGTAATGAAGTCTGGAACACTCGTCGGGACGCGTCCCGTACGCGTTCACAGGCGGAGTTCGGGTACTATACTCCTGAAACAAGCTCACGGAAGAGACAGAACTCAAACCCAGGGCGGAAGAAAAGTTAATAAAGTTTCTTCTTTGGGAGGACTGGCAGGGGTACTAGCTTTGCTACGCTAAGAGTCAGAACCCCTGATCCCCGGTGACTCTCTCGGGGTGAGGTACAGTTGATCACCTACGACACCCTGCGTATTTCAGGGTGCGGCGCTTTAGTGGCCCTACGTGATTTCCCAGGGAGGTTAGTAGCCAGAGATATGCGTTCACCAGTTGACCCTTGCTGATCACTTGCGGGAAACGTAGCGCGGTTCTTCGGCGTGGTATGGTTGCTCGCACGCTTCCAAGCCAATTTCACCGACTTTCGTACTCTACTGGCGTAGAGCAGGATATTGTCGTCTTCCTCGCCTCGTGTCCGGGGATTAGTGATCGGGGATATGCCTTCACCACGCGCCGGGGGAAGAATGAAACGGTACTCAATCTGCCGGACCTTTTTAGAATCCAAAAGAAAAGTTAAAAGAGCGTGACGTCTGCGATCAGTCGACGCTCTGGGCCCATAACCTAACGCAAGGCACGCATGTATGGAAAAGTATAGGATAGAAGTAGGAAGAGGAGGAAATAAGAAAGTAAAACAATGAAGACTGTCAGCCTTGAGGCGACCAGTTTACTCTACGCTCGACGATTGCAACCCATAAATACCCTACCGCGGGCGTTTCACCGTCTTCGCAGAAAGCGAAGACGGCTATTGCGCCATAACATGCCACGTTTCTTGTGTGTTCAGCTGAACAAGAAAAGCTCGGGCAAACTAGAGCATCACAATTTCAAATAACTTTATCAATCAAAAACCAACACGGTCAGCATATTAAATCCATTGCTAGTTCCTTGATCCAGAAGTAGCTCGGAAAATCAACAATTTTCGTGCCTGCACTCCAATCCCCATGCGCAGCCCACAATCGCACATTGCACACAAACCGGCCATTCTAGGCTATAAACGCGCCCCCTCTCTACCTGCATAGCCAGTCAACTACTGCAGATCTTTTCCACTCACAGCGCGCCACTTGGGTTGATCCTCTCTACAGCGACATACAATCCACAACACTTGCAGACACCACGTTGCCCAAGGTCAGTTGCAGTAGCAAATCATATTTCCGTTTCACGTTGGGTTCGGGCAGAGGCGCAGGTGCGCTTTTGCGAAGAAGAAGCAGGTGCGCTTTTGCGAAGAAGAAGCAGGTGCGCTTTTGCGAAGAAGAAGCCCAAAAGTGCCCATCGTCCCCTGCATCTTGGGATGTAAGACTAGGCTGAGCGACTGACAGGCACTCGGCCATGTCTGACCATCAAAATGGACAATTGAGGCTGCATTGATCTTGCTCGGAACAAAGTGGGAAAAAAACGGACCAAACACATTGATATTCGTTATCTTTTCACGCCAGATGCGTTGTAGAACAAGTCCACTGTGTTGCATTACTGTTACACAGATGATATGATGGGAGACATGCTTACTGAGCCATTCGGAAAATTGAAGTTGCAGGAGTTCAGAAGTGCAGGCGGGTTTCTCTCTCCAAAAGCTTTGAAGTCAGCGACAGAAGGGGGGGTTTTAGTGAAAGTAGATTCCTGTCCGTTATACTTGAAGTATGTCGTTGGTACATGCATTTGGCAAAAGAATTATTTCTGTGGGTATACGTGTGCAGCTGTGCTATCCGGCATGTCGTACACCACCTTATGCTATCCAGGTGTACACACTGCCAACGGAGCTTGATGTACAGCAGATGTAGTTTGATGCAATGTGCATTGTCATGATGATTACTGACGCATATTGCCGTGTGGCAACGAATGATGGCGGAATACAGAGTGGGTAGGGTGGTTGAACGAATTGGTGCATTGTCATGCTCTCGTGAGTGTATGTAGCGGTCATGCCTTGTTTTGAATGACTTGTGCCTTGTTGTGCTTTGTTATTCACAGCAATATTGAATTGTAGGTAACACATTTATGAAATGCTTGAATATAACTGTTAGTATTGATTGTCTCTGCTTTGTAGTGTAGGTTTCGGACTGATGGAGTTGGTCCACGTTTGCCACAACATAAGGTGGCCTTGAGGCACCTTCGAGTAGATCAGAGCCATAGCAGGTGAATTTCGTTTGTATCCCCTCAACTTTCTCATTGTCCCGCTGAACTCCATTAGTTGAGAGACTGTAGCTAGCCCAGCCCGGAATGGCGGGATTGTAAGGAGTGCGTTTTCCAACGTCCCGAGACGGGATCGAACACGGTTCAACAGTGTCTCAACCCCATCTTCGAAGGCGGCCGGTCCACTAAAAGCTTCCAGTATGGTGTTGATATCTGACCTTAGAAACCGCAAGGCCTGGACCAGCTCCCTTCCGAGGCTAGCGAAAACATCCCCACGTAAGGTGGAAAACTCCCTCAGAAGGGTTTCATGAGCAGATCGCAAAGCGCGGAATTGCTCTACAAGATCCTCGAACCGGAAAAGTCCAACAGTACCAGGTGCTGTTTGGACAATCGCCGCGGCGGGAAGCGCTTTAGACGGTCCTGTACCGGGTGATAGACTATCCAGCAAAGCTAAGGAGAGATGTTGATTTTTCGAGCCATGGCCTACAGATTTGGGAGCCTGCGCCGCTAATCTCGTCCCAGACCGGATCGGGATCTCTGGAGGCAGCCAGTTGCCTGATTGGTCCCCATCCTGGTGGAAGTGACTGCGAGTGCTTACAGGCCCTGTCTTAGATGACTTCTAAATCCGTGAAAACGGGAAAACCACTGGGGCCTTCCGCAAACAAATCCTCAAGAAGTAGAAACAAATTCAATTGATCTTTCTTATTTGGAAGATCACTTGTAGTGCAATAGCCCACAAGTGCGGAAAGCACACGAAGACGTCCGAATCTTCCTCAGCAAAGGTAGTTCGGCTGTAGAGCTCTCTAGAAAGAGCAACAGGACATTGTCAGGTGTAAGACCGAAGTTGCCTCTGCAGCACACGGCAGAAGAGGTATAAGAAAGATCATCACGAGCTAGATGTATGAGTGTGCAGTACCTTCCTAGAGGATAGAGATGGGGAATGAAGGGGGAGCACGGGTATGGAGATCCCCAAGCTGGAGGATGTTCCATAAAGGTGGGAAAATGGGAGGGAGCCGTAAAGCAAACAATGACGAGCTTTAAAGATCCATGTACAAGAATAGAGCACAGGGAGACTAGTACTTTACCCAAGTATGGGCTCTTCCATCGAAAAAGGTGGATGAGCAACCTGGAGTGCAATACCGCAAAAGTGGAAATTACCAAAAAGGGTGTTTGAACCTTCCACTCATGAGGTACTTCAGAGGCAGAGCCTTCCTCGGGCGAGGCACACTAACCGGGCCAAACCGCGGGGCCAAGCCGTCGCAACGGGTGCAGGAGGAAGAGGAATGGAGAAACCGGGAATATGACAAGTCTTTTGCTTACGGCAGTTCCCGTAAATACGTTCAGATGTCCCTGTAATATTTCGAGCTATCTTGGCGCGGCCAGGTAAAATACTAGCCAGCGCTGGTATAGGGCGAGCCGCGTGAAGCAGGTGGCGGACGTGATCCAAAAATGTGTAAATCGGAGATCCGGTAGGGATATTCTCGTACGAGGGCGAACGTAAAAGAAGAGAAGAATAGTCCAGACAATGTTTCTCGGCGCCACGGGTGGTTGGCTTCCGTAGTCCACGGCGTATTTCTCCAAGTTGGCGAGAGATACCCCCGTGGGTGGCAAGTGACACCGGAGACCCCGCTTGATGTGGTTTACTGGGCGCCACGGCCAAAGTGCCACCCCACTAAGTACTATAGCTCTAGGGCCGAAATGACCGAAATAATTAAAGAAATAATATAGCGAGAAGTGTGGTACAGTCAGCCCTCCTCTCGAGGTAGTAAAGCACAACGTCCGTTAGGAGTTTTTGCTGACTCCAAAGGCGCGTATCCTTAAAGGTGGTCTCCGGTATCCGCTGTCGCGAGCCGGGGGAATTCTGAAAGGGGATCTGCACAAACCAAGCGGAGGGGGAGGTTCACTGGGCGGACAATGCTCCTAGAGGCGCTGCTATAATGCGACCTGGGGATCGGCGGCTTAGAAACCTGCGTAGATCGACAAGAGACTCCAACCGGAAAAGTAGAGGAAGACTCAAGGGTGCTCGTCTTTACTTCCCCAGAGGTGAAGCTCAACCGGCAGGTTAAGTATCAGGCCGGGAGCCCGCCTCGGCAGGTCTCCCTACTGTGCTAATTACCTGCAAAAGTTATCTAAAATAAATAATAATTCTACCGTACCTCAAGGATACTGTAGCGCACGCAGGCGAGATTATGCACCACGTGGCCCAGCTAATAAATTACGAACCCTCTTTAAGAATATTATGCCTTAAGGGCAAACCACCCTATTTCCGTAGGAGCCACTGGACTACATACCCCCTTTCCTAAATTACATCTCGTCTTCGAGGTGCATCTTCCGCTTTCTTGATCCCTAAGGTGGCTCCTATCGGTGTTGTGGCACGTGCGGCCTCCGGCGGTTTGCCCGTTCTCTCCTTCTGGCGTTCCTTCTCTTCTGCATACTCCCACGCGGCGTATTGCCACGGGCTCGCGTTTCACTCCTTGCGGCGTTCGTGGCTGAGCTCCTCCTTCACTCGGCTGCATCCGCTCCTTCTTGGTGTCACCCTTCGGTGCTGCTGCGCCAGTCGGCAGCGCGAGTATTCGCATTCTCCGGCGCGCCGCGCGCGGTGCAAGCGCGCAACGTCCGTGGACGGAGCATGGGTCAGTCCCGCGAGGATACCGACCCCCTGGTGGCGTTAGCCACTCTGACTCCTCCGAGGTTACTCCTTTTGGCAACACCCGCTTCTTCGCGTCCGCCCGTCCCATCTCCGTGAAGGCGCCGGACTCATAAGTTTCTCGTCCGCACCTCCGCCGTTCTCCGTTGGATATGAAGGCGCGCCCCGCGATGGTGCTCCATAACTCGCCCGATGCCGGTCGCCCGGCTTCGCCTCGGATTCCACTGTGGCGGCTCGATACGGCTCCCTCCACGGTGGTGCATATGGCTTCGAATCGATCCCCGAGTGGTGTCAGGTCTCTCTCCTCATGTGCAACCACGCGTTCGGTCGCCATCCACCCTGCTTCGTACACATTCGGAATGTCCTCTCCTACTCCGGCGCCGACATCCCCTTCAAATCCTGAGGTGTATCACACCTCGACCGGAGCACCGTTCCGTCCAGGAGAACACTTCGATCATCGCGCCACACGGGTGTTCGTTCCGTTCCACGATAGGCGCGTGAGTCTCCCGTGTCCCGTGGAGGATTTCATTCACCATTTCGGGCCGTACCTGCAGGCGTTGCGATTCCGCGCCGTCCCGGAGATTTCGTGGAACGACCAGAAGCGGAACCGCGTCGATGCATACCGCGCCCATTGGCTTCACACTCCAGTACATGGTTACAATGCTCCGAACACGGTCGGAAACTGCGACACTCCATATTTGAGGTGCGCTGAAGAACGGGAGATCCAGGCGCGACTCAAAGTACTGCTCCATAAGGAGAGCTCGTACCAGAGAGCGGGGCGAACGGGAAGCCTTGCCGATGGACGCTCCGCCCTTGCGGTGCTACCCTTCGATCCCCCAAACGACCGCCTGTACTGGATCAATCGGAATCAATGGGGGACGCATCTCACGGACGAAACTCACGTACGCACCGCATTCGGGTACTTCTACGGATGACATAACACTAAATTCCATGATATGCCCTCCGGGCAACGTCCGAAGTACTACCTGAACGTGAACGACTCCTGGAGGGAACATTGGGTTTCCCTGTATCTCTGCGTGGCGACTCCCATAACCTTCGCGTATCATACCTCTGAGGTTCTGGATCCACATGACTCCCTAGGGCGGTTCGTCATGTTGGTCGCCTCGACGGAGTTTGCGGTCGGCACCCTGATGGCGTACCTCCAAGCGGCGGACGAAGGCGTAACTTCCTATACCCGATGCCGCAACGGCCGCCTCTACCGGGAGTCGTCGTATCAGCCGACCGCCGGGCGTTTGCTCCCCTCATCGGCGTCCATCATACGGGTCCTGCGCTCCTTCGGCATCCAAAACCTGGTTAAGGGAACCGCATGGAGCGAGTCCGAGGCGGAGATACTGTTGGATTACGACCTCCAGGTGGCGAGGAGTGACACACCGGGTTTCCTCTGGTACGACTACGGCGAGGACAAGTTTCACCCCATTGTGAGGAGTCCAAATGGATACGATGACGGGTATGCATACCCTGCCTTTCCCCGTCTGTCGCCATATCGGGTTCCTCAGGTGCCACGGCTTCGAGTACTCGACTACGACCCTTTCATGGAGAGTCTGGCGTTTGATGCGCCCCGTCGGTTACCGGCTCCGTCCCAGGATATGGGCGCACCTCCGGAGGTGATAACTCCGCGACCCGCCCCGGAGCCGAGTGCTCCCGCAGTGGTCGCCGGCGTGTCTCCAACGGAAGAGGATGAGATTACTCCCGTCCCGGTACGTTCGGCCCCATTGGTGCAACCCCGATTGCGGAGCGTCCCTGCGCTGAGTACTCAGCCTCGCCTGCGGAGCGTTCCAGTTCCCGCGCCGGCGTCAACTCCGGCGTCACCGACTCCACCCTTGGCATTGCCGTCCTCCACTGCGTAACACGCGGAATCCCGTCGGGGAGCTCCTGTCTCAGCTGGTCCGCCGTCTGCAGCTCCCTCCGTGGCGGTTGTTGCGCCATCAACGGAGGTGGCCGCATCTGGTGCACCGTCGGGAGGAGTCTCCTCTGAGGCTCTGGAGGCTGCCTTCCAGGAGTTGGTGCAGGCGTGCCTGGTGACAGGCAGTCCTGCTCCGGCTTCTCCTAAGGAGGCTCTGCGCGAGGCGCGTGCTTGGGTCTTAGAGCTCCATAAGGCCCGAACAGACCGAACCTCGATGGCGGCCCTCAAGGACAGCCTGGCGGAGTTCTTTGACAGCCAAGCGCTAACAGCAAAAGCGCGCCTCGAAGCGGAGTATTCGACGCGGTTCGGTAACCTGTAGGTGATAGGACCCAGACCAATAAACGATCCTTCGGATGGAGCAGAAACTCCACGAACGGTAGTTCAAACATGCATAAGCCGTGCCCGCGAGCTCAGCGACACAAAGTGCCGCCGTAAGAGCATGCGAAAAAGCGAGCACAGCATCCTGGAGGCGAAAAAGATAACTCCAAGGGGGGAAGACGACGAAGACGAAAAACATGTCCGTTTGGGGGCCCCCTGCTCCTTTCCTAAACGAAAGCGCCTATGTGGAGAGGCGTTTCCGCACCAGATTGGCGTGGTACCTCCTAAGGAAGTTCTTCGGGATATGTTCCGGAGGTTCTTCCGTGTCGTCTTTCGAGGTGTACCCATACCAGCGGACGCGGTACAGTACTCCTGCAGGGGTTGGTCGATGCGAGACGATATGGTCCACCGCGTAGAGGATGTCACCTTCATGGGTCAGGATGGCATCGGGATCCTCCAGGATTGGTTCACCGAGAGCGGTGATGCGGTTCCCAGTATCCCATGGAGTCGTCGCGCCTGAGGTGGTTGAATGAAGAATCTCCGCTCGTTGTCCCTGAGGTGGGGTGGCGGGCATTCCTGGAAGGCTGGGCGTTGGGACTTTCGTCACCCTATCACGGGAGACGACATCCCTGAGCCCGTTCACCTCAATGGCGACAGTATCTCTATAGGTGGCAAGGACTTTGAAGGGCCTTGAGGTTGTCGGCGATACCTTGCGCGTGATGTCCGGCGGTTCGTCGGAGTTTTCCTCGGGTTTATCGAGGAACACCTCGTCGCCTTCCTTCAGGTGAGGACCTTCCATAACCTTTCGGTCGAAGTCCTGTTTGTATCTTCTCTGCGAGGCGTTGAGCCTCTCCTTCGCGAGGGAGAGTGCGTTCTCATATCGCCTTAGGATGGAGCATTTGGCTTGCGCCGCTGTTGGCGTCTGTGGCCCATCCGCCGGATGCGCCGTGGCACGTACCGCAATGACAGCACTTGGCGGAATGCGCGAGAGCACAAAATTGAAAGGAGCAGTCCCCGTGGAGCGGTGCACCTGTAGGTTGTATACATACCTGAGGGGTCCCACATATGCGTCCCAATCCTTCTGGTGGTCCACGACGTAGTGCTTCAGCCTCGAGGCGATGGTTTTGTTGAACCTTTCCGCCTGGCCGTTTGTCTGGGGATGATAGGCAGTTGTAAACAACTGCTTCATTCCCAGCATTCCGGAGACGGCGCTGAAGAGTTTCGCCTGGAACTGGGGGCCATTGTCCGTAAAGAGGTATAACGGTGTCCCGTAGGGATAAACCCAATGCTCCAGAAAGGCGTCGGCAATCACTGCTGCAGTGCTGCTCCGGAGGGGGATGGCACGCGTGATCTTGGAAAAGCGATCCGTGATCACGAGGATAAATCGATGCCCTCGCTCCGTGTTGGGGAGAGGATCCAAGATGTCCATAGCCACAAACTCCAACGGTTCTGAAGGTGGGAACATCGTGAGCGGTGTCCGGTGTCTCCGTATACTCCCCCTAGCGGCGGCACAGGAATAGCAACCCGCCACTGTTTGGAAGGCGTCGTTAGCCATGTTCGGCCAATAGAACGCCCTCCGCATGGGGAAATACATCAGAGATCTACCGGGGTGCCCGGCGAGACGAGGATTGTGCGAGAGATACAACACTCTCGCCCGTAGCGTCGTCGGCACCACCTTTTGGAGAGCTCCATCCAGGGGGGCGCGGCGTACAAGCACGCCGTCTCGGTCAACGTCGAATGACGATGTAAAACTCCCCACAGTGGCGAGGCACTCCTTGCAGTACGCATCCGTACTCTGCTCCTTCAGAAACTCCGCTACGGTAATGGGGAGAACTTCTTTCTCCTCCTCGACAAGAGCCATCACCTCAGGGAGTCCACTGTACTTTCCTCCAGGTTCACAGCATTCCAAACAATCTCCATCGGATCCTTCTTTTCTGTCGGTGTCATGGATGACCAGACACGGGATGGTGTCCTCCAAAGGTGTTTTATCTTCCCCACTGGTGGAGATTCGTGAGAGCGCGTCCGCTGCCTGGTGTTTGAGGCCAGGGCGGTGGACGATGTCATACTCGAACTCCAGGTGGCGTAACCTCCACCTTTCCAGGCGACCGGAAGCATCCGTCAAGGACAGTATCCACTTCAATGGTGCGTGGTCCGTCCTCAAGGTGAAGCGCGAGCCTTCCAGGTATGGGCGTAAAAGCAACACCGCCCACACGATGGCGAGACATTCGCGCTCCGAGGTGGAATAATTCCGTTCCGTAGGGGTGAGGTTGCGACTCCGATACCCGATGGGTTGAAGTCCACCTTCAGGTTGTTCCTCTAGGAGGGCACATCCGACCTGGTATTTACAGGCGTCAGTGTCCAGCACCATTCGGCCGTGCCGCTTCGCCAATACCAAGATTGATGGTTCTATCAGTCTCCTCTTCAGGGTGTCGAAGGCTACAAACTCCTCTTCCGTCAGGAGAGCCAATTGCGTCGGCTTTTCCTTCTCCAAGAGGCAATTTAACGGCGCCACTATACGGGAGAAATTGGGTACAAACCTCCGGAAGACGTTACACAACCCAAGGAAGGAGCGGAGCTCCGTCTGGTTTGGGGGAGGGCGAGCTTCCGTAATGGCGTCCTGAGTTTTCCTAGAAACCTGTAGGCGGCTCAGGAGCACAATGTGCCCCAGGTAGTCCACCGACGACTTGAAAAAGAAACATATCTCCAGTTTTAAGGTGAGGCCAGCATCCTTAAGGAGTTGGAGCACGTGCTTCACATAAATGAAGTGCTCCTCCACGCTGCGGAAGTATATGATGACGTCATCGATATAAACCAAGGCGTACTGCCACTTCACCTTTGACAGGATAATGTCCACCGCTCTTTGGAACGTAGCGGGTGCATTCTTCGATCCAAATGGCATCCTTAGGAATCGGAAGATCCCACAGTGCGAGGTGAACGTTGTCTTGTACTTATCGGAGTCGTCCATCTCAATCTGCCAGTAGCCGCTATTGGCATCCAGCGCGGAGAAGACGGACGCATGGCCGAAGGAGTCGATACACTCATCCATCCGGGGTATCGGGTACGAATCGCGTACCGTCACCTCGTTAAGGCGCCTGTAGTCGATACAGAACCTTTAGGAGCCATCTTTCTTCTTGACAAACACCACCGGGGAGGCCATTTTGGAATTGGAAGGCTCTATAACGCCCTTCTCCAGCATCCGGTGGACCTCATTGCGTTCAAAGTCGCGCGCGTGGGGTCCGGCCCTCCTCGGGAGTTGATGTACCGGCTTCGCATCCGGTGTGAGCTGGATCCTGTGCTTGGCCAGGCTGTCCGGACCCAGGTGACCAGTCCACATATCCTCAAATTCGGATAGCATCTCCACTGTCCTATGGCGATACCCTTCGAAATCATCGCCAATTTGGAGCTTCTCCTGCCAGGTCGCAGGATTCTCTTCCTCTGGAGCCGTTGAAGTCGCTTCCATCTCCACGGTGGCGATAGCATCGCGGTCCGCAAGGTCTTCCGCTCGTAAAAGGTGAGCCAGTCCTGCAGGGGCGGGTAGTGCCAGCCCGACGACAGTTCCTTTCTGGAGCCGTAACGGCAACTTCTTCAGGTTAGCGAGCACAACCCGAAAGGGGATGTTCGGTATTACTTCCATAACACCGTTCGCCATCATGGAGTCCTGCTTTGTCGTCAGGTGTGGACTCCCCTGTAGAAATGAAAGGCCAGATGCAGAGGTCTGCACCAAGACTTCGGCCTGACTCCTCGCGGGTATTTCGATGCTCTTCACCACGCGGAGCTTATTCGACTGCGTCTCCTTCGGAAGGGTACCCACTTGACGCGTGTTCGCGTCCGGTCCGGGAGATGCGGACACAATACCTACAGGGGCAGCGTCATGAAACGTCACCTTCCGCAGGCGTGGGTAGAATGCACGTACATATCGATCCACGAAGGAAGTGCCCTATATGCATTGTGCGGCCAAGTTGGTCGCCACGAGGAACCATATTTTCACCTGTAAAGAGCCCAACCGGAGGTACAAGGGGACTGCGCCGAAGATGGTCAGTGCTCGTCACGACGCATCGCGTACCGTCCGGAGCTTGCCAGTCCTCAAGGAGCCGAGAGCAGACCGCGGGAACACGTCGGCGTGCACCAGATTGGGGCCAGCTCCGGTATCAAGGATAGCGCGCACCGTGGTGGAGGCGAGCGGGGAACATCCTATAGAGGCGAAGACATTGTAATTCTCACGGCGGAGCGTGCAAACAGAATCCTCAAAGGAGTCGAATGGGTCCAACGGGATTGGGGGGCCCGCCGATTCTGTATCGACGGAGCAGACGGCTTCTCCCTCTTTCCTAAAGGCGACCTCCGTAGAGCTGAGGCTCGATGTTGGAGAGCCACGCGGAGCCTCTACGCGTGGCTCTGGGGGTTTTCCTGGTTGGAGAGGGGCTGGTTTCCAGGCGCGGACGGCTGCTGCGGTTGTGCAGTGTGATGCGCCGTGTTCCCTGGAGGTGCAACCGGCTGGGACACCGGCACTTGCGTTGCGGGTGCCAGTGACAGCGGGACAGGCTGCACTCCTGGTGGAGCACGGTAACCGTAGTTTCCTTGAGGGGA
>JAHNZQ020000308.1:421977-438738 GCA_019155205.2 Gracilaria vermiculophylla
GTAGAACTGAAAGCACCAGACGGCGGCACCTTCATGGACACCATTGGTGTTACACGCCGAACGGAAGCGCGTGAGAAAATTCAACACCGAGATGGGGTCTTCGCCTGAGAAGGAGTGCTTCTTCATTAGAGTATCCACACGGCGCTGCATCTTCGTGAGTCATTTAGCAACCGACGCGTCGTAGATTGTGGAGCGATCATTTAACCTGTAGGTGTCGTAATCCACCACTTTGGCGAAGAGGTCATTAAGCGGGACGACCTTTCTGACCCTTCTGCTCTTCTCCTTGGGAGGTATACTGTCCTCCGAGCTGGAGCTGTTTACGGATTCGGAGTCTGTGCTTCTCTCCGAATTGGTGTCTTGCTTTCTTCTTTTCTCCCTCGGTTTCTTTCTTCTTCTTTCCTTGAGGTGGTCTGGGTTGCTGACGATACCCCCGTTATCGCGATCCACCCGAGGAGTATCCTGTCCTTCTCTCCTTAGGTGAACTTCGTCGCGACCGGTATCTTGTCCTCCTCCGCGGGGAGTCAGGTCCAAACGGTGCATAGAAAGATTCTTGAGGTGGTCCCGTTTCCCTACGGCAGTATCCTTTCTTCCTCTGGCGTAGAAGGTGGCAGTATCCTTTCTTTCTCTGCCCGTGGTCACCTTAGGTGTTGATAGAGGGAACCTCTCCTGTACGGATGAATAACTTTGAAACGCCGCTGCGGGGAGCAGCTGCGCGGTTTGGGAGCGAACCTCCGCACGGATAACATATGAGATCACCTTGAGGAAAGGATCGGAATCCAGCAAAGCATCCACAGCACGGTGAGCGCTCTCCGATGCGATGTCCTACACAAGGGCGTGGCGGCGCGCTCCGAAGTGGACTTCAACACCTGCAGGATTTCTTTCGACCAGCTCTTGTGAGAGCCAATCCGTAAGGCGCGGGGCCAGGGACTCCAAATGGGTGTTAGCCTCCGGGTGTTCCCGTCCCTGCAGCTCCTGAGGTGGAGGCTGCGATGCCGTGTGCGGTGCTTCAACCTTCACATCGGCGTTCTTCAGAGGTGCTGTGGGGGATTCCGCTTGCCTCCGATCACGCATTCTCCTAAGGCGATTCCTGAAACGATGCACAGAGTAGCCAGGATTCCAAAGGAGACTTTCAGGGTCCTCCAGTGTTGCGGCCATCTCCTGGGGAACGCTGCGCGTGCTGCACCCACCGACGGAGCCGGTTGCTTGAGTATCCTGTAGGGGGGTTTCCATGGGATGTTCTGAGGGGTCCATAGGAGAGTAGGTCGGGGGTAATTTGCTTCCACTTCCGAATCACCTTATGGAAGGATTCCACTGTTGGGGGTTGGTCGTTGCAAACTAGAAACACGGTTCTGCTGCGACTTGTGCGAATTATTTAGGAACTGTGACCTTCTCAGTCGGGAGACCAGTTGTGGTACTGTCAGCCCTCCTCTCCAGGTAGTAAAGCACAACGTCCGTTTGGAGTTTTTGCTGACTCCAAAGGCGCATATTCCTAAAGGTGGTCTCCGGTATCCGCTGTCACGAGCCGGGGGAATTCTGAAAGAGGATCCGCAAACACCAAGCGGAGGGGGAGGTTCACTGGGCGGACAATGCTCCTAGAGGCGCTGCTATAATGCGACCTGGGGATCGGCGGCTTAGAAACCTGCGTAGATCGACAAGAGACTCCAACCGGAAAAGTAGAGGAAGACTCACAGGTGCTCGTCTTTACTTCCCCAGAGGGGAAGCTCAACCGGCAGGTTAAGTATCAGGCCGGGAGCCCGCCTCGGCAGGTCTCCCTACTGTGCTAATTACCTGCAAAAGTTATCTAAAATAAATAATAATTCTACCGTACCTCAAGGATACTGTAGCGCACACGGGCGAGATTATGCACTACGTGGCCCAGCTAATAAACTACGAACCCTCCTTAAGAATATTATACCTTAAGACCAAACCACCCTATTTCCGTAGGAGCCACTGTACTACAAGAAGTACTAAATTAACCGTGCAAGGCAGGGGCCAACCGGCGCTCATAATGTGGCCATCTGAACGCGTGCAGCTACCGTGCGCGTTTCACGGCGCCCTACACGCACCGTGCCGGTTAATTTGGAACCCACCGCGTAAACGGACGCGAATCGCCCTTGCGGCATTAACCGTTCTCATAAGTGCGGCCTAACTGGAATTCAGTAAACCGGCAAAGTGCCGAGGAAAAAACTCCCCGAAGGACGATGCAATTCACCGCCGATCCCTAGGTCGCCGCATAGTAGCGCCTGTAGAAACATTTTGCGCCCAGTGAACTTCCTAATCCGATTGGATCTTTCCGACCCGCTTGCAGGACTCCCCCGGCTCGTGACCGTGGTTACCGGAGACCAACTTGAGGAACTCGTGCCTTTGGAGTCACGAAAACTCCAAATGGACGTTCTGCGCTACCACCTCCAAAAGAGAACTGCAGGTACCACAACTGGTCTCCCAACTTCGAAGTCTAATTTTCTAAAAGAATCACAAGAGTCACAACAGAAAAGTGTTATTAATTTGCAACGATTGGCACGCAACAGAGGAATTATTCATTAAGAGGATACGGAAGTGGAAGGAAGTCACCCCCAACCTACTCCTATATGGACCCCATGGAACCCTCAATGGAAACCCCCCTGCAGGACCATCGGGCAATCGACTTCGTCGGTAGGCGCAGCACTTACAGAGCTCTTCAGGAGACTGTCGTCAGAATGGAGGACCTTGAAAGTGTCCTTACCAACTATGTCTCCCATGTGGATCGTTTCAGGAATCGCCTTAGGAGAGTGCAAAATCGGAGGCAAGCGGAACACCCTGAGACACCTCTGGAAAATATCAACGTGAAGGTTGAAGAACCGCACACAGTATCACAGCCGCTACCTCAGGAGCTGCAGGGACGAGAACATCCGGATGCTAGCTCCCTCTTGGAGTGCCTAGACCAACATCTTACGGATCTGCTTTCTCAGGAGCTGGTCGAACGAATCCCTGTAGGTCTCGAGGCACATTTTGGAGCGCGCCACCACTCCCTTGTGGAAAAGATTGCATCAGAGAGAGCTCATGTTACCATGGATGGCTTGCTGCATTCGGAACCCTTCCTGAAGGTGATCTCAGATACTATCTGTGCCGAGGCTCGTTCCCAAACTGCGCAACCGCTCGCCATAGCGGCGTTTTAAAGTCATCATTCTGTACAAGTGAGGTACTCTCTATTAAACCCTATGGTTATCTTGGGCAGTGAAGGACCGGATTTGGCCGGCCTCTACGCCATAGGAGGAAAGAATACTGCCGTAGGAAAATGGTAACACCTCAGGAATACTTCTATGAATTATCTGGACCTGTCACCCCACGCAGGAGGACGGGAGACCGGTCGCGAAGTACTCCACCCAAGGAGAAAAGGACAGGATACTCCTGGGGTGGATCGGGATCATGGGGGTATCGTCGGTAACCCAGACCACATAAAGGAAAGATGCGGAAAGAAAGGGAGGGAGAAAAGAAGAAAGCGAGACACCAATTCGCAGAGAAGCTCAGACTCCGAATCTGTAAACAAATCCGGCTCGGAGGGCGGTATACCTCTTTAGGAGAAGAGCAGAAGGGTCAGAAAGGACAAAATGCATAACGACCTCTTCGCAAAAGTGGTTGATTATGACACCAACCGGTTCAATGATCCCTCCACTCTTTACGACGCGTCGGTCGCTATACGACTCACGAAGATTCAGCGCCGCATGGATATTCGAATGAAGAAGCACTCCATCTCAGGTGAAGACCCTATTTCGGTGTTGAATTTTTAACGCGCTTCCGATCGGCGTGAATTATCAATCGTGTTCATGAAGGTGCCGCCGTATGGTGCTTTTATTTCTAGCTCACAGGTCAAGCGCACTCGCTGGTGCAGCCGCGCCTCACGGAAGAGCGCACCATTGTGGATGATCCTGGAAGGGGGATGTTGACGACGTACCCCAAGGTGGTGAATTTCCTCCTTAAAAGATACGCAACGCATGAGGTAACAGCCGATGCTGATGCTGAATTCACCTCCTAAAGGCAGGGTGCAGGAATGACCGACACGAAATTTTCACAAAAGATACGGATGAAGGCCTTACGGTGTGGGAAAGTGTACTCCAAATCGGGGCCAAAGTCGTGGTTTCCAAAAGGACTCCTTCCTCCCCTCCACGCCAGGGTCCGACATCACTTGACAACGCACCCAAAAACAACATATATGGAGCTAGCACATATCGCGGAAGCCTATGAGGATACTCATAGTGCCACTCGCCGCAGCCACGGTTCACTTTCGGACAAACAGACGGCCGCAAGGAACCGTTATACATCCGCCTCAACGTTGGACTCCAGCACCTCAGGTGAGGTCGACAAGCTCACGCTCGAAGGAGAGCAAGAGGCCCTCCCTCTTACATTCGCCTCATTTTAGGTAGCACCTTCTATGACGAGGACACTCTCGTCTCCTAAGTTTTTCGCCTCGGCAGGATCGTACAGCAGTGTCCTACTCGCGAACCCTCGAGGCTACCCACCGTTTTGCAGGACTTGCTTAACTCGAGAGTCAGTACACTGTACTACTCTCACCCCGGCATTAAGGGCTGCCATCCTGCAGGAACGGGGGAAGCATTCCCACAACCTGAAAGACACACCAATGGAGGGTGGAAGTTATCAAGCCGCGTATCACGATATTTGCTCCCCTCAATGAAACTACGGTTACCGCGCTCCAGTTGGAATGCAGCCTTTTCCACTTTCACTTGCGCCGACAGCGCAAGGGCCAGCATCAAAACAGGCTGCACCTTAGAAGAACACGTCGAATCCCAATGCGCAACCACAGCAGCCGTTCCCCACTGCACCTCATATCCCCTCCAACGATTAAAACCCTCAGGGTCATGCATAGGGGCTCTGCGTGGCTCCTTTCCGTCAACCCACGGCCCAACAGAGGTCTTCTAGGAAAGGGGAGAAGCCATTTGCATGGTTGATGCAAAATCGGCGGACCCCCCAATCCATTTGGACGCATTCGAAACCTTTAAGGACTCTGTTTGCACGCTCCGCCGGGAGAATTATAAGATTTTTATCTCTATAAGATGTTCGTCAGTCGTCCCCACAATGGTGGGCGCTATCGTCGATACCGAAGCGGGCCCCAATCTGAAGCACGCCGACGTGCTCCCGCGGTCTGCTCTCGGCTCCTTGAAACCTGGCAAGCTCTCTTCGGTGCGAGACTTGTCGCGTCGAGCATTTAACATCATCGGCGCATTTCTTTTGTATCTCCGGCTGGTCTCCTTACAGATAAGGGTGTGGATCGTCGTGATGACCAACTTGGCAGCACAATACATCACGTGCAATATACCCACGCGTGTGCTAGGGGAAGTTTCACGACGCCGCTTCTGTAGGTATCGAGTCTGCATCTCCGGGACCGGACGCCAATAAACGTCAATTGGATAATCTTTCAAAAGAGACGCAATCTACTAAGCTCCGGGTGGTGAAGAGTATCAAAATACCGGCGGGGAGTCAGGCCGAAGTTTGGGTACAGACCTGTGCATCCGGCCATTCATTAATACAAGGGAGTCTGAATTTGACGAATAAGCAGAACTCCATGATGGCAAATGGCGTTATGTAGATAATGCCGATTGTCCTCTTGAGGGTCGTTCATGCCAATCTGAAGGAGTCATCTTTGCGGCTTCAAAAAGGATTTGTCGTCGGATTGGCCATACCCGCCCCAGCAAAACTTGCTCATCTTCTGCATATGGAAAACCTTGCTGAGCGCGATGCAATTGCCACCATGGAAGCCAAAGCGGCAACGACGACTACAGAGGATGGAAAGCCTGCCACATGGCAGGAGAAGCTCCAAATTGGCGAGTGTTTTAAATCTATAGCCCTAGGATAGTGAAGATGCTATCCGCCTTCGAGGACATGTTGGCTGGTCGCCTTAGACAGGTGAGCCTGGCCAAGCACCAGATCCTACTGAAACCAAAGACAGAAGTGGTACACCAAATCCCGAGAAGAGCCGGGCCCCATGCGCGTGTATTTGAACGCGATGAGGTCCAGTGGGTGTTGGATAAGGGCGTTGAGGAGCCCCCCAATTTCGAATGAGCCTCACCAGTGGTGTTCACGAATAAGAAAGATGGCTCCTTGAGGTTCTACATTAGCTATAGACGCCTCAGCGAGGTGATGGTACGGGGTTCGTACCCCATACCCCGTATGAAGGAATGTATTGACTGCTTAGGTTGAGTGTCCATTTTATCCACGCTGGACGCCTACAGTGGCAACGAACCAGGAGAAGTTCCGCTCATTCCCGGGGTTCTATAATGTCTTTCGGAGGTTTGTCTCTAATTTCTCCCGTATTACGAAGCCGTTGTATCGCCTCTTGGAGAAAGATAAAACAACGCAATGGGTCTCTTTGACAGGCGAAGAGTTCGAAGCCTTTCACACCTTGAAAAGGAAACGAATGGAGCCAGCGATCTTGGTCCTTTCTAAGCAGAACGGCCGAATGGTGCTGGACACAGATGCCTGTAAATATCAGTTCTGATTTGCCCTCTCACAGGAACAAACTAAAGATGGAAATCAACCTATTGGATACTGGAGTCGCAGCCACCCACCGACGGAACGGAAATATTCCACCTCGGAGCGCGAGGGCCATGCCATTGTATGGGCGGTCTTGCTTTTTTGCCCATACATGGAAGGCGCGCAGTTCACCTCGAGGATGGACCATGCACCACTGAAGTGGATACTGTACTTGACGAATGCTTCCGGAATCCTAGAGAGGGGGGGACTATACCTCCTTAAGTACGGGTTTGACGTGAGCCAGCGCACTGGGATAGTAACCAGGTGGCGGACGCTCTGTCGCGTATTTCCAACGATGGAGAATTCAAAACCCCGTTAGAGGACACTATTCCGTGTTTAGTCATCGAGAACGCCGACAGTAGAGAAGGCTTCGAAAAAGAATGCTTGGAATGCTGTGAACCTAAAGGTATGTTTTGTGGACTGCCGGAGGTGATGGCTCTCGACGGGGCGGAGAATAGGGTTCTTCCCATGACCATGTCGGAGTTCCCGAAGAAGCATAGAACGGATGTGTACTGCCAGGAGTGCCTTCCTACCTTGGGGAGTCTAATATCTTCATTCTAAGTCGATCAAGACGGTGTAATTGTATGCTGCGATCCCCCGGACGGTGCTCTCCATAAAGTGGTGCCGACGAGCCTACACGCGAGGATACTGTATCTCTCGCAGTACTCTCGCGTTGCCGGGCGTTTCGGTGGATGGCGCATGTATTGTACCACGAGAAGAGAGTTTTTTTGGCAGCATATGGCTAGTAAGGCCTTCCAAACGGTGGCGGACTGCCACTCGTGCGCCGCTACTAGGGGTAATATCCGCAAACACTGAACCCCGCTTATCCTGTTCCCGCCCTCAAGACTTTTGTAGTTCGTGGCCATGGATATTTTGGGGCTTCTCTCCATGTCGGAGAAAAAATACCGATTTATCATCGTGATCACCGATCGGTTCTCGACGATCACTAGCGCCTTTACCCTCCTGAGCACCACTGCAGCAGTAATTGCCGACGCCTTAATAGAGAACTCCGTTTACCCATATGGGATCCCGTTCTATCTCCTCACGGACAACGGAACCCAGTTCGCGGCGAAGCTATTCAGCGTCATCTCCGGAATGCTGGGGATGAAGCAGTTGTTTACAACTGCCTATAACCCCCAGACCAACAGACAGGCGGAGAGGTTTAACAAAACCCTCGTCTCAAAGTTGAAGCACTACGTCACGGACCACCAGAAGGATTGGGACGCATATGTGGGCCCGCTCACGTATGCATACAACTTGCAGTTGCACCGCTCTACGGGTACCGTTCCTTTCAATCTGGTGCTTTCGCGCGTCCCACCTAGTGCCGTTATCGTAGCTTGAGCCACGGCGCACCGGACGGGTGGGCCACAGGCACCAACAATGGCTCAAGAAAAGCGCTCCATTTTAAGGCTCTATGATGACGCAACCTCCCTCGCAATGGAGAGACTCAACGACTCGCAGAGTAGATATAAACGGCATTATCACCAGAAAATGAAAGAAGGCCCTCACCTGAAGGAAGCCGACGAGATTTTTCTCGACAAACCTTGGGAGACATTTGATGAACCACCGGATGTCACGCACAAGTTAGCTCCAAGCACCTCAGGGCCTTACAAAGTCCTTGAAACCTACAAAGACACCGTCGCCATCGAGGTAAAAGGGTTCCGAGACGTCGTCTTATGCGATGAGGTAACGAAAGTCCCAACGCCCAGCCTTTCGGGAACGGCCGCCACCTCACCTCAGTGGCCACCCGTGGATATTTTTTCTCCAACCATCTCAAAAGCAACGAAACCGATGGATACGGTAAGTCCCATCACACCTCTCGGTGAACCTTTGATGGAAGCCCTAGACGCCATCATGGCCACTCAAGGTGATATCCTTCATGCGGTGGACCATATTGTCTCTCACAGGCAGACCCCTGCAGGACTACTGTACCGCGTTTGACGGTACGGTTTCACCTCAACGGTGGACACGAAGGAACCCCCGGAACGCATTCCGGAGAATTTCTTCAGTGAAAACACACCAACCTGGAGCAAAAACGCATTTCCACATAGGCGTTTCCGTTTAGAAAAAGGGGAAAGGTCCCAAAACGGAGTTGGTTCTCGTTCTCCGCTATCTCCTCCTCACCTGGAGTTTTCTTTTTCGCCTCCAGGCCGCCGTTGCACGCTTATCGTGCGCTTATGCGGCGGCACCTCTTGTCGCTGGGCGCTCGGGCACGGCCAACGAGTACTGCAATCACTCGTCAAATAGCCGCTGCGCCACCTCATGGGTATTTTACTCTGTCACTACGTGGGATCAATTTCGTCGCCGGCTTTCCCACACCTACAGGTCACCAAACCGCGTCGCATACTCCGCTTCCAGACGAGGCTTTGCTGTTAGCGCATGGCTCTCAGAGAACACCGTCACGGTCTCTTTGATGGCAGCCATCGATGCTCGGTCCGCACGGGCCTGATGGTCGTCGCCACACAGAGGTGCGGTGAGACCCAATGGTCCCTGCAGGAGTCCCACTATACAAAACGGTGTGTGGCATAGTGGGAAGACCGTTATGGCGTCAACGCCAATAGGATCCACTTATGGATCGATATGTAAGAAGATACACCTCAGGGACGTGGTACAACTCAGGAACGTGGTGTGTTGTACAACGGATCCTAACTTGAATTTGCCCTGTGGCGTCACGACGAAATATTGCTATGAATGGTTCGTACATTTTTAAATGCGCCTTGTCGTGCATTATTCGGCCCACTAGTGCTTCAGTACTTCTGAAAATTTGTAGAATTTAGATTTGTATTCGTTAATTGATGCAGGCAGCTATTACAGTATCGAGACCTGTCAAGGCGGGCTCCCGGCACGGGATTTAATCCGCCAGTCGCGCTCTATTTCTCATAAAAGAAAACCAAGCACCCTTGCGTTTTCTTCTACATTTTCTGGTTAGAGACTCTTGTCGAACAGCTTCAGGTTTCTAAGCTGCCAATCCTAAGGTCGGCCCATAGCAGCGCCTGTAAGAGCATTGTCCACCCAGTGCATCCTTCTCTTCGCTTGATGCTCGAGAACCCCTTTTCAGGATTCTTTCGGCTCGTGACCCTGATTACTGGAGACCGCATTTAGGTACTCGCGCTTTTGGAGTCACCAAAAACTCCGAACGGACTTTTTGTGGTACCACCTCTAAAGGTGAACTGAAGGTAATATAGTCCTTAAGAACAGTAGTGCTAAACAAGAAAATAGAGAAATTCGGAATATATAAATTAGTAACTGTCCATATTGGCCGCCACTGTGCACTGTTCTTTACCAGGCACCGGTCCTCCTGGAAGTTCTTTGTGCTGTACGTGTATCACAAATGCCACCAACCGCATACATGGGACTAAGTCATATTATTTTTCTACCGTCGGTTTCTCAGTAAAAGTCCATATGCAAGAACTTCCCCAAGAAATAGACATACACTCCAGAAATTCAGACGTATCCATTCTACAGTAGCCGGCGCGCTCAGAAGACTTAAACGTAACCGGAGACGTATAGAAACTGCTGGATAGGATGGGTTTTGCTCACGGGAGCAAATTTCAAACAGTTTTTGAACTCAAAAACTGTATTAATAACTGCTAGAAATCTTTGACAGTTTTAACTGTAAATTAAAATATGATTTTTATGCAAAAACGTTGCATTAGCGTGGTACAACAAAAAAGACGTAAAATAATCTATTGAGCGTCTCACAGTAAAGATTTGTTCCTGACGAACATATGTTTTTGAAACGGTTTAATGACTCTAATTATTTCTCAAACCCATTTATCTAGGCGTACAGTAGACGTTTGGTAGTTTTTTTTGACATTTCACAGAGTGTCATATGTTTTTGAAACATTCTGTACGATACACTTGCTCCAAGAAAACAGAATTCTTGGTTGTCAACAAGAGGTGGAAGGCTGTGGACACTTTTTAATTTATTTTAAAGATGTGACAATTGTGGCCTTGAACGAGGCCAATTGATCTCATATGAGGCCAATTGCGCTATAGACAATACTTCGGGCGTACAGGTAACACGAGTGCATTTCTTTGTAATTCTGAAATGCTAGTGATTTTGGTCTTTTGTGACCTTTTTGGGTCCTGCTCACATCTGGATGGTCCATAGAACATCCGCAATTGATCAACGATGATGTAGAACAATTGCTGCAGTTTGTGAAGAGCTCTCACAAAAACTTCGTCATTTTGAGCCTGAAACATATTCCATTGGGTTTGGTTCGACGTCTGCAACACGACTATATGCTGTCGCAAGGCTTCATAGGTCCGCTCGCGCGCCAAATGCACAAAAATGGTCAAGGAAGTGGTCGCAGGTATTCCAGGAAAGATTCTGGTGGACCACATCGCGGGCACCTACGCAGGGGCCGCTCTCGTCCACAACGAGGTGGTTACCGCGGTCCCGGCGTCGAATTTACTCCAGTGGAAAAAGGATTCAAGTACTTCAAGCTTAGTTTCATCGAAAACCCATGGATCGAGCTTGAAGCAGAAAGGCTTGCATCTGCAAAGGATGAAGAGATTCAGATTGAAATGGACGACTTGAAGGCTTGTTCCGATGTTGGGCAGAATGTGGCTCTCAATGAGAAAAACCAGTCGGAGCCTTGGGAGGGAATTAAAAACGCTGCGGAAAGGAGCTAGCAGCTACAAAGAAAAGGAAGCAAGACGCTGTTTGATGTTTCCTTATTGCAGGAAGATATGTGCGGAACGTCGATAACGAAATGTACTTCTCTGTCTGACGCCATGCCTGGAAGGTAGCTCGAAAAGCAAAGGCACGTGGGAAGATATTCCCGGCAGCATTATGAGATGCACCTTGATGGAAACGCGATCTGGGTTTGCATTGTGACACGCGGCTATTTGACCGCAGAATCTTGATGCAACATTTTCACCATGTACGGACCTTCCAGATGGTAGCCGAGTTTGCGATAATAATGACGAGTACCAACCCCTGAGATGACAATCATTTTCGATGAGCCATGTTCCACGCGAGCAATGCGTTCAGCTTCCTCCATGAGTAAAGAGCCGAACCCCTTGTGCTGAAACTTTGCAGGGTCTCGTTCGTGCACTGGCACTACTGATCCGTATACATGAAGCTCTCGAACAATACTGCTAGGGGCATTTTTCATTTCCGGGCGCACAGCTTTTGCAGCGGCTCCGGGGCGTCTTAAACGCAGCAGGGCGACGAGAATGTCCTGAGCGGCATCCTCGTACGAGAGAAATGTTTCCCAGCCGTCATTGGCGACGTAGTCGCGACGAATCAATTCGACATGTTGAGGATTGATCTGGAAATGTATGGTTTGTATTCCGACCTCGCGAGTTCGCACGTCTCTGCACGGGAGGCCCAGGTCAGCCATTCGTGCCAGAGCAAGTTCGCGCAAATTTCCATGCTCAACGCCTGAGGACACAAGTGGCATGGGAATATCACGTTGTATGCGGTAGACGCGCACCCAAGGGGGTACTAGCGCCAGTATGCGCGCGACCAAATCTATGAGCTCAGACGGGGAATAGTTTTTATAGAGACCGTTTTTCCACAGTTCATACAACCCAGTTCCCCGGATGACAAGAGTGGGGTAAATCTTGAGCCCGTCCGGGCGGAATGCCGGGTTTTCAAACAACTCCTTGAAGGACTCCATGTCCCTCTCCTTGCCCATATTGGGCAAATCAGGCATCATGTGGGATACGACCTTGAAGCCGGCGTCTTTGGCGAGGCGAAAACAGTCACACACGGCCTGAACGGAGTGGCCTCTGTTGGTGTCTCTGGCGACATCTTCGTACACGCTCTGGACGCCGATCTCCAGGCGTGTGCAGCCGTACTCGAGCATGGCGGAAAGGTGGTGCGGAGAGGAGTGATCCGGGCGGCTTTCGATGGTCAATGCGACGCACTTTGCGTGAGAATGCTCGGAATAGCGCACGGCTTCGAGGACGTCCTTAGAAGAGTGGCCGCTAAGGGCGTCGTGCAGATTGCGGATGAAATAATCTCTGTAGGCGTGGTCGAGGGACATGAAGGTGCCGCCCATGAGGATGAACTCGACCTTGTCGACATTGTGGCCGAGGCTTTGCAGCTGGTCGACCCTGGAGCGAACCTGAACGTAAGGGTCATAGCGGGCGCGGATGGCGCGCATGGAGGTGGGCTCGTAACCGGTGTAGCTCTGGGTGGAGTACTCAAAGTCGCTGTCCGGGCCGCCCGGGCAGTACACGCAGATGTTGCCTGTGGTGGCGATGTGCGGGCAGCGGTGGGGCTTGGACATGACGGCGACGACGGCAATGCCGCTAGCAGTGCGCACGGGTTTGGCCTTGAGCAGCGGGGCCAGTCGCTGGCGGTGGGACGGTGGGACGGCAGCTAGAATGTCGACTTGCTTTGGGTAGTGGGTGAGGCGGTGGCGCTTGGCGGCGGCGGCCTTGAGGGCTGCGATGGAGGGGGTTTGGCTGAGATCGGTGTGGCGGATGAGTTGAGCGACGATGTCGGCGATGGCGGCCTTATCGGCGGCGCCGTGGTGCAGCACCGCGTCGTTGGAGCGACTCATGGCGGCTGAGGGGAAGCGGTGGGGCGCATGGCGAGCGCGCGTGGGGGCGCACCGACGCGCTCCTAACGAGCAAGCACCGCGCGGTGCACTCAAAGGCAGGGAGGAGGTAGGCGCATACAGCGCGCACACGTGGTAATGTGACGCGAAAACGCGCGTGCGCCATTGCACCACGCGCGCCGTCTGTGGCGGCGGCGGCGGCGGCGGCGGCGGCGGCGGCGGCGGCTGAGGCGGCGGCGGCGGCGTTGGCGGCATGCGTATAAAAAACAGCAACAGGCACGTAGGGAAGCGATCTGGCGCAGTTGCGGGCGGCTGCTGACGTCTGAGGCACGGGGAAGATCTTGCGACTGGCAAGTGGGCAGTGACTCGTTACGCGGCAGCGTGCACCACGCTGGCGATCGGGCGCAAGCGCGCAAATCGACGCGGCGGGCAACGCGCACTGTCAAGCGCGCGCGCAGCGGTGCAGTGGCGCAGCGGCGCAGCGGCCTCAAAAAGCGCGACGGTGGACTGGGCGCTCGCGGCGGAACATTGAAGCACGCGCCACGCGCAGCTGACAGTTGGTGGCATGGCACCCCAAACGCGCGGCGAGGGCGGCGAGGGCGGCGAGGGCGGCGAGGGAGGCGGCGGCAGCAGCTGCAACAGCAGCAGCAGCAGCGGCAGCGGCAGCGGCAGCGGCAGCGGCGGCGAAGTGGTGGGCGTGGAGCAGATGAAGCAGAGGCAGCAGGCGGCGGGCAAAGGGGTGGCGGACGTGCTGCAGAAGAACGCTCGGTACTTCACGATGGACAACGTGGTGTGCTCGTTCTGCGGGCTCAAAGGGCACATGTCGTACGACTGCGGCGAACAGGAAGAGCAGCAGCGCTGCTACTTGTGCGGCGGCAAGGGGCACTCGAGCAGGCAGTGCCCCGCGGAGCGCTGTCACGTGTGCAACCGGCGCGGGCACCTGGCGCGCGACTGCTCGGCGCGCGGCGGCGTGAAGCGGCGGGTGCGGCGGCGGTGCGGGCCGCCGCGGGAGCTGACGATGGCGTGCTACGTGTGCGGCGACGAGGGGCACCTTGACTGCAGCGTGGAGCGCGCGCGGCGCGGCACGCTGTCGTGCATCAACTGCGGCGCGCGAGGCCACAACGGCGCCAACTGCAACATGCCGTCGGGCGACAGCGTCATCTCCGTGGCGCTGGAGATGGAGCGCTCGCGCCGCGCCGCGCGCGCCGTCGCGCGCCGCCGCCGCCAGCGCGTCGACCCCGCGCTCGACGACAGCGACCGCTTCCGCCGCGCGCTGCGCGACCTCGCCATGCAGCGCCGCTTCCGCCGCGCGTGACGCCCGCGCGCGCGCGCGCGCGCACGCCCCACGTCGAATTACACCCAGTCAACGAAATTGCTTCGCAATTCAGCGCGCCGTGTAAACATCGCAAGCAAACGCCGCTTCAGCTTCCATCATGGACCGCATCCCCCACGCCCATGCTTTGCTGCCGCTGCGCGCGACGCACGCGCCCACGCCCCTGTCCTCCCATGTTCTTAACCGCCGCCGCCGCCCTACGACTTCGTCACCCAGGCCCCCCCCCCCCCCCCCCCCCCCCCCCCCCGCCCCCCCCCCCCCCCCCCCCCCCCCCCCCCCCCCTTTCCCCGCCCCCTCCAGAAATGGCCTCGCCGTCGCTCCCCCCCACCAACCCCAAGTCCTCTCTCGCCTCAACCATGATCGCCCACTACCTCGCCGTCCCCTCCGTCAGAGACTGGCTCTTCAACCGCTCCCCAACCCCCACCGTAAACGCTCTCCCCCTCACCACCGCTTTCAGCTACGCCTGCATGTACTACTCAACCGCCTCCGACCCCTCCGCCCTGCCCCAGCCCTTCCTCGACTTTGGTGACGTGCTGCTCTGGCAGCACGTGTACGACGGCATCGCCGTCGGTAACCTCTACAATAAGAACGAGCGTCACGCCTTGGCCCACGTGCGCGACTCCGTGCTCGCGCCCAACACGCCGCTGTCCTCACGCCCCCGCACGCGCAACTTTGCTGCTGACCTGCGCGTCGACTACCTCGAGCTCGTCGAATTTGCTTGGATGACCGATCACACCCTCATCATCGCCTGTCGCCGCTTGCACCGCTCCCCCGCCGTCCACCACAACCGCCTGGTCCTGTCGTGCGACATTCTCTGCTACGACGCGCTCCTGCCGCCGCCGTCCCCCTCGTCCCCTCCTTCCTCCCCCTCCTCCTCCTCCTCCTTCTCCTCCTCCTCCAACTACTCCTCCTGTGCACCGCCGTCGCTCGCGTCGCCCATGCTCACCATCGTGCTGCGCGAGCGCCCCACAGTGTGCCATTTTTGCGGTGTGCGCGGCATGGCGCACTGCGCTTGCCCGCCGTCATTCAAGCGCCGCGCCCCTGCGCCAGCTGAGCGCCCCATTCAACAACCCCAACTTTATCCACTTCATCACCATCAACAACAACAACCACAACAACAACTTCTACTGCATCAGCAACAACCTCCCAACTCGCAGGTCCTCATCCAGGCATGGCTCGCGTTTTGCCGCCGCCTCTTCACGCTGGCGCAGAGGGGGACGTTCTTTGTGCACATGTACCGTCACCCGCCGCATGCGCGCCCCAAGCTGTTCTATAGCCCCGAACACCCTGTGCCGTACCAGTGTGTGTGTGGCGATCGCTCTGAGACGCTCAAGCTGCTTAGCCTGTACGTACGGCGCATGCGCCTGTGTCAACGGCTTCTGATGGCCGACTGTCGCTTGCAAAGCAGTCACAGCACGCCCAACGATGCGCCGCTTCTGCGCGACGCGGATGCGCCGCTTCTGCGCGACGCGGATGCGCCGCCGCGCGTTGCCGTTGTCGCCGCCGCTGCCGCCGCCGCCGCCGCCGCCGCCGCCGTCGCCCCGGCTCAGCCGCTGCCGACGCAGTGCCACGGCAGCAGCGGCGGCGACGGTTGCGGCGGCGGCGGCGGCGACGGCGGCAGCGGCGGCGGCGGCAGCGGCGGCGGCGGCGGCGGCGGTGGCGGCGGTGGCGGCGGCGGCAGCGCCAGCCCGAGCACGACGGTGACAGCCAATTCGCGCACATCGTCGGTTCGCGACGGCGCAGTGACGGTGGCGGGAGCCACCGCGGCTACAGGCTCGGCGTCGTCGCGACGTAACAACAACATCAATAACAGCAGTAATAGCGACGGCGAGGTGCGACGGTACATTACGAGTGACGCGCTCAACGTGCCCATGTGTCGCAAATGTGCGCGCCGCTTCCACAAGCGCGGCAATCTCATCCGTCACATTCAAGCGGTTCACCTTAAGCTGAAACCGTTTGTGTGCACGCTGTGCTCGGCGCGCTTCGGCTACAAGACGCATCTCAAGAGGCACCAGCAAAAGCACCAGCGCCGCAACGAAGTGCTGCGGTTTGAACTTCGCGCATGACGCACGCCAAGCTAACTGGAGATGCTTGCTGTAAAATGGACCCTGCTCGCGTTTACTTGCGCCACGGGCGACTACGACCGGCAAGCCACGACGGCAGCAGCGGTAGCGGCAGCGGCAGCGTTAGCGGTAGCGACAACAGCCGCGGCAGTAGCGCACGTTGCCCGCAGTTGACAAAACGGACAAAACGGGGGCGTGGCGCGCGCAGCTGTGTCGCGCGCCAGCATACAGCGCGCGTGCGCGCCTTACCGCCCCCCCCCCCCCCCCCCCCCCCCCCCCCCCCCCCCCCGCGCCCCCCCCCCCCCCCCCCCCCGCCCCCGCC
>JAHNZQ020000308.1:438745-454773 GCA_019155205.2 Gracilaria vermiculophylla
CAAAACGAAAAAACCGGGGGGGGGCCGCGCGCCCCTCTGTGCCGCCCCCCCATACACCGCGCGGGGCCGCCCCCCCCCCCCCCCCCCCCCCCCCCCTTTTTCGCGCCCCGCGCTGCACCGCGCCTTTTCTTGGCGCCCCATGCGACCCCCCCCCCCCCCTCCGCCCGCACAGCTGTCCTTCTCTCCGTTCCCACCCCCGCCATCGCAGCGGTCACCGTCAAGCGCACAACTCCCCTCCCTTTCCCCCTCCCCCTCCCCCCATCCCCATCCTTCCCCCCCCCTGCTCCGTCGGCCCCCCCATTCCACTCTTTCCTTCCCCGAACCGACGCATGGTCCTCCCGCCCCCACGCCTCTCTGTCGCCCTCCCTCTCACGCGCTGCTACACCCTTTCCGTCACCCACCCCGTCGCACCCCACCTAACTACCTATGGCTCAAGTCACCACTGACGAGTCCCCATCCACCGCCAGCACCACTCTTCCCGACGCTTCTGCCACCCGCGATCCCCCCTCCGCAAACCCCCCGCCCATGGATCGCCATCCATCCTCTAAGCCCGCAACAACTCCATCGCAGCTCCGCCTCCCCAATCTGTCCACGCAGCACCACCCCAACGGCTCCGCACAACCTCCCGCCACGCAGCACCCGCCCCGCAACACCCCGCACCCGCTCGCTCCCGACGCACGCGACGCCCCCGACGCCCCCGACGCCCCCGACGCCCCCGACGCCCACGACGTCCCCGACGCTCACGACGCCGCCAACGCCCTCGATGACGTCAACGCCTTCGATGCCGCCAACGCCGCCACCGTTAACGACGCCCACGCTTCGTACGCCCATTCGGCTCCCGACCCGCCCTACATTGTTTCCCAACCACCCAATGCACCTCCACCGCAAAACCAGCCTCCCCACACACTGCATGCCCCCGACGCGGCAGATGCCCCTCCGCCCCCCCTCCAACCCCCCGTCCACTCTATGCCCCTCGAAACGTCGCTCCCGTCGCACCATCATCAACCATTCAACGTGACGTCTGCCTTTGGCGATCTCTCCCTAAACGCCCCCGTCGAGTACCCTTCCGCCCTTCAAGTCATGCCCATCCCGCCGCAGCAAATCATTCCCATTCGCTCACAGCATCCTGCTCAAGTAGCGCATCACAACCGACGCCACCACCACCACCATTCCTCTCTACACAACCACCACAACCACCAGCACACTTTTCAGCTGTGGGTTCCGCAGGAGCGTGTAGGCGCCGTAATTGGCGGCCACGGCGCCGTCATTCGCTCCCTGCAGGAAAAGTCAGGTGCCGCTATTCAAGTGCACAACGACACCATTCGTGACGACCGCAAACTTTTCACAATTTTCGGCACTCGTGCCCAGTACGAGACCGCGGCTCAACTCGTCAACCAAATTGTGGAACGATCCCGTCCATCATCGCATTACCCTTCCCATTACAACTCCTCGTTGGACACTCGCTCACATCATTCGGCTTCCGTCCAGTCTAACAGCACTCACATGTCAAATAAGCCCTCTACTTCTGACATGTGTAAAACTGTCTACGTGCCAACTTCGTGCGTCGGTCTCGTAATAGGCCGTAACGGCGAAACTATAAAGAGCTTACAAGATAGATCCGGCGCTGAGATCAAAGTCACCCCGGACAGAAAGGCCACCCCAGGATCAGATGACCGTTCCATTCTCATATCCGGAACTGAGCAAGCTATTGCCACTGCTCATCAGCTCGTGTCCGAGATTGTCAACGACGCCCGTTCACGACGCCCATCCCAATATGGAGGCTTGTCGTCGCCCTCCACCTACAAGCGCCATTCAGTTTTCATGGAAACACTTGCCGTTCCCAACGAGAAAGTTGGTCTCATCATAGGGAAGAAAGGGATCACCATTCGAGATTTGCAAATCAAGTCCGGTGCCGTCATCCAAGTCGCCAAGGACGACAGCAGCGTTCGCAGCGACGGCAGTCGCCCCATCACTATAACCGGATCAAGGGCTCAGATCGAGGATGCCAAGGCGATGATTGCCAGCAAAATCAACGTCAGTATGCTCACTACCATTCATCCCCCTACTATGTTTCAATCCCCGCTACTTGATCCGCATGGCATACCGCTAGCCCCGGGCCAGCCGCCTGGGCTGCAATATGTCATGCCACACGTCTACGAAACAGAGTATTCCAATGGTCAAATGCACACATTTCCTCAAATCGTCGACCTAGCTGATCCCAATAACTCCCAAAGTCGCCATCCAATGGCATACATGCCATATTTTTCATATAACAATGTCGCACCAGTGCCACAACATCGCCAGTTCGCACAACAAGCTGCCCACATTCCTTTCAATCCTGCGTTACATCAACATCAACATCAACCTCCACCTTCTTCACAGCAGCAAGCTCTTCATGATACCTCATCCCCGCCCCAGACACAAGCGGATCAAGAGTCTCAATTAGCGCCCCCCATGGTTCCCCATCCGCAGCAACAGGTCGATGGAATAACTCCTCCAGTAAATATGGTGGCAGGTGAAGCGAATCCAGGGTTTGTCATGTTTCCTTCGCATCCATTCCATTCAATGGCCTCGCAGATACAACCCCAGCAAATTTATTCGGGAATGACAAACACGCGCGTCTTCCCGCGAGAGGCACAAGCACACGCACAAGCTCAGATGTATGCTCATGCACAAGGGCAGGTACAAGCGCAGGTTCAAATACAGACGCAGCCACTTGCCCAAGTTCAACCGATGGCTCCGGTTCCATCAAATAAAAGCACGGAAGGCTCCCACCTTGAACAGCAATCGAACGACGCAGCCCAAAACTTATCACCGATACCTGGTGAGATAGAGCAACCGGACCGATAAGAATTTGGACAAAACATCTGGAGCTCCACAACTGACAACAAATGTGTAACTACGCCCCACAGAAGCCCGCCCCTTTCATCACCATGTACATATGGTGAGCAGCGTCCTCTCCCTGAGCTCGGATCTGCTCCAGATCTTTGAAATTTGGCTCGTTCGACGGTGGAGGTATATGGAGTAGATCGCCACATTTCGTAACGATATCGCCCTCTAAATAAACCATCACGTCGGGATTGTCGATTTCTTCAAAACTTTTCCTCTCTTCAAGTATCCGAGTTGCGTGTTTGATGTGAAAGCTTCGTTAGACTTGCTGGTTGAACCGTCAGGTTCCAGCACGAAGATAGGGCGTGGGAAGGCTGCCAGACCGCCTCACGAAAGCACGCAAGGTTTGGCCCGCAGATCAACCTTTGTCTGAACAGAGGTGGAAAACATCATCCATCATGTACAGTACAGCTGGCTTTACAGCATTGGTCACATGTATAACAGGTTGACGGGTTAGGATGGCTAACAAGACTTGGGAGAACCAAAAATCACGTGCACCGAATGGAATCCAGTTAATCATATGCACTGCTGAGCATAAAACATACTGTTTAATCATTTGAGTAATGGAGTGTTCAAAGATAGGAAAGGGTCACCAATTGGTGCCCCTTCCCCTACTGGCTAATTGTCGTTGATCTCAGATGCAGCAAGGCAACAACTATTTTCTCTAATGACCAGCGTACTACATTCTTGACGACCAGACACGCATTTCCAGAAGATAGTGCACTCGAAAACGTTCGGACCCGACTCTTATTTGGTTATGCCGTTTAGCTTGTGCATACGTACGCATACAAAAAGAAGCATACGCAGGTGCATCGCAGTATTTATATTCTGTACCTTTTTATGTTATATTCTGTGGCTTAATGATTTCAGAACGATCGAAATCATGTCCACGAGGAGGGTAGTTCTCATTCTTGAAAGAAGAAAACTTCGACGCCCTAATCATAGGCAATTATCTTTTGTCGTATCGTTTTGCGGGCTGTCAGCTGCTGAATGTCACACATTTGAGTATTTTATGAACAGCAGTACAAGAAATGAGTTGGGTTAATAATCGTTGTGCCACATTGCGGACAATTTGTTTCCATACTCAAGAAAGAGCCTCCATTGCGTAAAGAGAGGGCAAGAGCAACCTCTTTACATACTTTCGAGTTGTTCTTTTCATTGGAGGAAACGCTCCCACACATGACAGTTCATCGAACTGTGAACTTACTGGCTTTCTCAGGCATCTGAAGTATTATCGCAATTAGCTCGACAAGACCATTGGCCATCAACATCACCATACTGCGTATCGCAGACAAATAGAAATTATAACTTTCTGTTCCGCACTGCCCTCAGAACACAGTACTATGAAGTAACGTTTGGTTAAAGGTATTTAATCATAGGGAGCTCATGTTAGTACAGCAAAAGGCAGGATTTCTTTCTGGCCAGGGGTGATTTCAAAAGAACAGACAACCGGCAAATTCAGGGCTGAAAATATTACTATCAGAAAGAGTTCAGGTGCCCCACTGGTCTGCAAGACATCAAAGCACGGCTTTAAGCACAAAAGAAAGCACCGCTTTCAGAAGAAGAGGGACGCAAAAAAGATTTGAGAGAGATATGGGGCGCAGAAACTACGCTAGCACATCGGTTTTCAAGACACAACCCATCATTGCACCCAGTCGCGAGCTGCAAATACTAGGAAGTGCTGCGCTGCAATTGTGTGCATGGGATTAATAAGGACTGCGATTATGTGCTGATGCGCTGTCACAAAACTCGAGCGAAACAGTACGTAATCAAGAACGCAGCAGCGGCAAATCGGTGATACAGTACATACTTTTGCAGAAAGTCCCATCAAGGGTTCTGGCCTTCTTGAGGAAAATGGAATATGTAGATAATTGCTACTTATTTGGAATGTACTTCAGCTCATCCAGGATTGGTTCGCTTTTCAATCGCCGTCTAAAAGCCGGATGAATGTTGATCACAGACAGACCTCTGCCTAGCCGCATCAAAGAAGAAGGCCAAGTGTTAGTGTTTGATGATCAGCCTCCATCGGTTTCCCTGCTTCTTTTTAGAGATTGGCATTTCTGTCATTTTGCCTCACAGATGACATGAGGGTGGAATGTGGAAAAGGGTTTTGTGGTCTGTTGCGTGGCACAAGACGGCCCAGAAAACGATCCCTCACGTCGCGCCTTAATCGAGGTGGTCCAAAGAAAATGACAAAACCGATGCTTTGACGAAGGTGAAACGGTGTCAATCGATAGTGACAGAATGCCCTCGAAATCCGAGACTTGTTACAAATCACACACTTCTCGCAACAGGAAACAGTAATAAATCGTTAGCTACTTCAGCTTGAGTCGCTAATGGAACGTTATGTGTAGCCTACACGTACCCAAGGGTAATTTAATCGGGATCTGTATGAATCGTTGCAGCCTATGCACAGAAACTGTTCATTTGCCCTGTCCTGATCGGTCTGGGCCAGGCTTATCCAAAATAAGGCCAATTTAATGAAATCATATCTAAATATAGAGCAGCAAAAGTAAGGAGTAATCGATATTCGTAACATGAAGTCCATTGTTTCGCGATGCAGTAGCGCTTGTAAACAAGCAGCATTTTCATTTCATAGTCCGGGTTCCCCAGCAGGTAGCCGTCATCAAGTTTCTGCTCAACGTTCCAGTTCCCTAACTCTGGATTTTTTTCGCAACACCGATATCATCCATGACCACAGTCTTCCACTGAGCCCAGTTGAAGCTAGAACACGTTGACAATTACCGATGATAGCTTCAGTTCTCAACCTGATGCTGTCAAGGGTAAATGCGTTAATCCCAACGGTTAACTGCTCATGTCGCACCATCCGATATTTTGATTTGTTACTCTTTGCTCTAAAGAGCAGCTAGCTAGCTTGAAAGTTGGGAAAGTCTTTTTGGAAATGATCTTCGTACAATTAAGCAATAGAACAGCCTATCGTCAGCACAAACGCCCATTTCTCTCGACAAATCCCTTTCCGTTTTGTCTTGTACAAGAAGCGGTTTAATGACGATTCGAGCCACGCAGCCTGCGAACAATTAGGATGCGCATACCTTGTACATTTGAAGTACTTGCCACTGACAGAGACTTTTCTGGAGCGAGTGCCGGAGTAGCCGCGTCAAGCATTTGATCAATATCCTCGAATTCGCAATGTTTGTTCGGCCTGACTGCTACGAAGGCCTTCGTATCCGCATTCCGCGTTCTTAACTCCACACCCTAATCTTTCTCAGAAATGCAGCGGAAGATTGCCATATTTTGCAAGCATCCAGCGGCTCTTGCCTTTTCGTATACTGCTTGAGACGTGTCTGGCTTGTGCGGGTATTCACAACAATCAGAAACCTTCATTCTCCGTGACAAAATAGGAACGGCTCCGCGAGATACACCCGCCATGGTCGCACTTGAATTTGAAGGTCTGAAAGTGCCCGGGGGTGTTCGAGGTCAAAATGTAGGATGGGACAAGCTTGAGAATTTGCGATTTAAGCGATTTACTACAGATGATCCTTCAATTGAACGGCGCAAACGAAGCTAGCTTCTTTTCCCGCCGGGATAATGATCGCAATTGTAATCTGCCCCGCTAATGATGACAAGTATTCACATGTCCAATCACCCGTATTGCACTCCCCGAACTGATAGACCGTCGAAGCCATCTCAGCGGCTTGTTCCATATGCCACATGGGAAGAATTTCCGCCGAGATACTGTGTCCTTTGTAGTCTGGTACTTCACGCTAAGTTGGATCGACAATTGAGAATCGAACACGAGTTTTTCGCACCGCTTCAGAAACGTGCCCATGCCACTGACTTGTAACTCGACCTTCCCGTCCGATCCTCTTACTCTGTTGTCTCAGTTCCTCCTTCGCCAGCAATCCCGCCCGACCTGCCGATTTCAACCACGTGGTCGAGGCCGGGTATAATACAGTGATTCTTCCAGACCGTTCGCGAGGGAGGTGTGACACTCGGTCCATTTCTAACCCTTCCGCCCGCGCCCCCTCGGTCTACACTATCCACCACACGAGGCGGCACCGTCAGGCCCGGGCTGGTCTTCCCTAGCGAGCGGCGGAGGCTAATAGAGCTTGGGTAGGTCTAGGTCACTGACGTGGGCATCAGTTAATGTCCGCACGGTTCCCCTCATCGCCGCCTAGACCGCCTTCCTGCCCCGACCCGCCATTTGTAGCGGAGCTATATCGCTTGATGTCTTTGACGCGTACGACCGGCGAGCCATCGCCGCCACGACCGATAGCGCCTCTTATGTCAATGAATTCAGCGAGGGTTTCGAGAAAATTTGTAGCGGGCGGGTCTTTGATATGGAAGGTGAATCTGTTTAAGGCCCGATGGACAACGGTGTTCTGAGACGATGAGGACTTCGCTTTACACAGGTAGAGAGAATCCGATCCATAGAGCTTCGAATCTAAGTTCCCCTGAGGCACTGAAGATTCTCTGGCTCCCCGCGTAGCCTACGATTCCTCGATCGCCGTCAGTGCCGTCGCATCCTTGGGAAACCAGTTGCAGATGTCGGCCTAGCTTCGGGTGTGTGACTGCGATTGTAACGATGCTGAAAGGGAGCAGAAAAGCGGAACGGGTGGGTTGTTCTCAATTGGAATCTTATCGGCGGAGACAAGATTCATTTGTGAATACAAAAACGGTACTATCTTGATGTGGGTGCGATAGCGCCTTCTATAGAATGCAACGACGTGGCTCTTCATCGGACGTGCGGTTTATCCTTCGTGAGTTTCAACCCTGGTTGATAATAAGCAATCGTGACGAGCCCAACGGAAAAAAAGGAAACTAAATGTACACACGATTAAGCTCGGACCAAGTGCCATGAAGGCTCGTGGTTTCTTGAACTTTAGTATGGACGGCAAATATACGCTGTGTAAGTACTTACCCCTCTGCCACCAATTCAACGGTGCTATTGATCACAGCAACATCCATTTTTACCACAATACAATTCCATCGAGCTGCACCAGAGGTTTGAGCTCTGGGAAGTACGGCGCTCTATCCTTTGAAATAGGGCCCTAAGGTATTTGGCAGCAAGTTCGTCGTGTACAATCTGCCATATCTTAGGGAAGAACGACGGCTTCGAAATATCAATTACGCCGTTATGCATTAGTTTACAAGACTGACACCAGCTGTTCTGCTTCCGATATGCTCATACATCACGAATTTGAGAGGGTAACCGCATCTCCGGTTCATTTGAAAAGAGTTGGCGACGGCTTATTAAGTTCTGACCTTGAATATGAGTAAATTCGGGGGTTGACTATGCTCTACATTAATGTTTGGGATGGAGCCGAACTCGGGGATTGGTTTACTTCTTTCTCCCCAGACAAGAAGACGCAAGCAGCAAAATGGATTCCAGAATCATTATTTCTCAAAGTGCGTTCCACCTCGTCAACGAATAATGCCTTGGTAACTTTTTCAAATCTGGCAAGCAAGTGTGCAAAAGGCATTCCTTTCGAGCTTCCCGAGGGCATTTCATCTGAAAGCTTTTCACATACATATCGAACAGCGTCAAAGCAGTAGTCTTCCACGACACCAGAGATGTCCAAACATTCGCACAAATCCAGGGACTCGTCATAGAGCCAGCGTAAGTTGTTATCACCTTCTTCCTCTGATTCGATCTCTGAGCGAAACCAAGTCTCAGGCAGTTGCGCGCTACGATTCTTTTCCTCGCTGTCGTGTAATGTGCGTATGCAGTTCGCAAGTAGGCACTCCACTCGCTGCACGTCATACACAGCCGTAAGCCTCACTTCCTTGACTGTTTGCCGCACTGCTCGTTCCACTTTGCTTGCTATTGCTTCAATGCTCACGGGATGCAGAACGCGGCGGCATAAGTCAAGAAATCTCCTTGAAGTCTTCGATTGTAAATCTCCATCGGGCAGGCTTTGCACTGGCGCATCTCCGTAATAGCCGGTATATCGAGCGAGAAGATTAATCTGCAGCGAAACAGTAGCATATACATTTGAAGCAAGGTAGATCGCGGTAACGAGGTGGGTTGTACTCGCAATTTTAAGCTTTTCCCATAGTAAAGCTTTCTCTTGCAACCCGGGGCGTTCTCTCAATCTACTGAGAACTGCAGAGCATTCAATGTATTTGCACGCAGCCAAGACAGCTCCCAAGTCTGGTAGTAATGCCAGATAAGCTGTTCGAATCGTGTTCTTGTTTGATAGAAACACTGCTCGAAGACTGCGCGCTCCAGCGGCTCTTTCGGCTTCAATACTTGAATTCACTGTGTTTATCTGCCTTCTGAAATAAGAGTAGGCGACTGCCAAACCGCCAGCAGTGAGAGTTAGTAAAGTGATGCGCCCGGGATTTCTTCGTATGATTCGCATCAACTTTCCAAACTGCCCTGGCGGAGCGGATTGCATCTTACAAAAATTTCCGGAGAAGATTCAAAGTGGTTGCTCTAGGATGACACGGGTGTTGAAGGAGCAGGCAGTTGTAGCACTTTCCAAAAAGGAGCTATGTATCTTAGACTTAATGTCATCCGCGTGATTATGTTCGTCGAGTGAGCTCTCTTACAAAACGCTGATGTGAAGCGGAGGTCGGTAATAGAGCAACAGAAGAATACCTTACATAGCGGAGCAGGACAGCACCGACCGGTGTTGCTCACCACAACCGGGTCACTAGTACAGAAAAAGTACAATATTTCTGCACAGGTCAATGTTGAAGTGCAAAGTACATTATCACAAAGATACTTCATGTACCCTTGTACAGTACGTGTATCAAGTGTACGGGACCACAGCTTTCATACAATTGCCAAAAAGAACGCCATTTGCACAGTGACTGGCAAAATTTTAGTCCCTCTACCTCTCACAAAAAACGCACAAATACGACAATACCAGTTCTCCCTATGCAGCCATCGCGATCTGCCCCCCCCAAGTTAGTTTACTGTTTCTCCGGGGCGATTGTTTATCTTTTGGCTACAAAGCAGTTAAACGGAGCATTCACGTCATTTATGGACGTTCAACCTTCTACTTCAGTTACTTTACAGGCAGTACTGCTTGTTGCATTCAATTTGTTCTAGTCCCAGGACGACGCCATCCGAAAAACTTTTTCTTTTTATATGCTTCGCATTCATGTCTTTGGTGCACAGGGCTTTTACCGTACTTAATATGCGTCAGGATCGCGATATGTGAACATAGAGGTCGCTTCCGAGATTGATCTATGCATGTTTAGAATGTCAAGGTCTTCTTCAGCTATCTCATTCTCCGCAGCACTCCCGCGAACTGTGTTTTTCTCTTCAAACTGCTCGTTTTTTGTTTGCTCCGCCCGTAGCTGAACTCTTTCTTGTTCCACTACTTGGCGCACTGTATCAAACTCCACAAAGTTCTCGATCACCACATATTTCCCACCGTGTGATTTTGTTCTTGCTTCCGACACTTCAGGGCCTATTTCATCTCCTGCTCTAACCTCCTTTATACTATCAGATTGCGATATTCTTCGTGCTGGTCCATTTCCAGAATCTTCGATCCGCAGCTGAGTTGCAGTGTCTCCTCGTATAGATCGCATTACCCTTCCCAGTACAGATGAAGGCCTTTCGACACTTGCTCTGTTGTTCGAAGTAGCTCTGGTTATTGTGTTTGAGTTCTTTTTTCGTCTCATTAGTTCCATCCAAATGGCAGTGATAACACACAGAATCACGTAAACCAACCAGTGCACCCAAAGAATAGTGGGAGCAACGATTAAGAAAAGCCCGAGCGTAATATTGACCCAGCCTAATGCTATGACAATAATGCCGAGAAGCCGATGCAACAGCCGACATACTTTGGTTGCTCGACTTAAAACAAGTTTAGGGGCATCTGGCGATGTAACTAACACCAGCACAGGGCTCAATCGCATTTGGGCAACGATTCCCACCGAAGCTACAACCGGTTGTAAAGAGGCGAGAACAGTCACCGCGATTCCCAATCGAGCATGCAGAAAAGGCGGAGGAGAACTTCGTCTCCCTTGAATCAAAATGGCCACACCAACCCAGCTCAAGACGAGCCCAAAAATTTGAAGGAGAAGATGAAGGACGAAATACTTTGGTCTGCCATTTGGATGCTTCAGATATCTCGCAACGAACGAACCCAGATTCATTAAGACTCCCCAGGCTGTGAACATTAGTAAACCATGTATAAAAGGACGGGATATGTATCGTGTAGAACTTTCAATCACATCTGATTCTACAAAGGCATCGAAAGAAAGTTTCATCAAGTCATTGGAAAACTGCCCGTTTTCGAGTTCTCCTCCAAAAAACAAAAAGAATTCTTTTGGGATGTCAAGATCATCATTGCCCGTTTCATTTCTGACGATATTCAATGTTGCTCCCTTCCGTGGCATAAATGCCTTCTTCTTCACTTCTTTAGGGCCTTCGAAGTTAACCCGTTCTCTGAGCCAAGTACGTGCTTGAGTGGAAACAAGGTCAATTTCGCTTCCATCAACTCTGTGGGCGGAAATGATGTGATCGGAGGGCAAATAAGTTGTATCCTGAGAGCCGCTGTACAAAACAGCTATGCCCAATCGACTTTCATAGGCACCTTCAAACGAGTTCAGGCCTTGCGCCATGGCAGCCCCGACCCTCGGAGCTGGTCCGCGCGGTATTATCTGCCACCTTACGCTTTCTGTGGCTGAGGAAGCGGAAGATGGCTGCAGGAGCGACTCCTTGGCATCGTCACCGCCTCGTTCTTCTTGTTTGTATTCAAGTAGCCAAACATCATTACTGGGGCACATGCCTCCCGTTCCTTCACTTGCGTAACATCCACCGAAAACAACAATATCACGATTCGCTGTGAAAGAACTAGCTTGATACCACATGGAATGAGGATTGTGTGTTGAATACTGTGAAACAGAGCGGCGAAGCTTCGTCCATGTGGCTCGGTATGGGTCCTTTTCATCGAATGTACACTTGAAAGTGTTGCTAAGAGGGCCTTTTTTGCCATATCCATGACTGACAATAAGGGCTGGCTCAACAGTTCCATCTGGTTTGCTAAACCTTTCTAAACTTCCAATCGCACCGAATCGAGGTTCCGGTTTGTCTCCGTCTACAGTTACACGCCGCCAAGTGAAGTTGCGAAATTCCATGACCCACATATCTGTATTCAATGATCTTACCCCATCTGAGGTTCCTAGTGCAACGTACAGGAACGGAGAGTTTTCGCCGTCAACGAAGCGATACCCGCCAACTGCTCCATAAAGAGGAGGAGGTCGTTCACTTGATTCAAGAGCGTCGGATGCGAGGAGGCCCCATTCATTCCGCGCAACAATGAAAGTCCAGGTATCAGACTTTGCACCATGAGCATCTCTGCCGCCATGAATGATAAGGAGCGGACCATTCCCAGAATTCACGACTACCGACAGGTGATCGCTACGAGGAGAAGGGCGCTTTGGCGTTGCACTGTCGAGCGGAGACAGAGAGAATCGATGCTGACCGCTTACACGATGTAGAGTCAAAAACAAGGGAATGAGAAAACAGCTCAGGAAAGAACTGATCCTCATGCAGTGAAGGCTGCGCATCTAATTTTTAGTTTGCTTCCGAGCTTTGGAGACATGGGAGTACATCTCTCCGTTTTCGAAACCACGACCTTCTGAAGAATGAGACCTCCAGTGTTGCATGATAGGAGGAAGAGGGCATACATTCTTGGTTTTGTAGTCGAGGAATTCTACTTGAGAACACTTTGGCCCTTACAAGCCTGGGCCAAAAGCTTACGCAGAGAGCGTTCGGCGATTGCAGCCGATAACTTTGTATGTGCCCCATGGGTAAATATAGTGACCCAAATCAAAGTATGTCGAAAATACTGTACGACGATACGTATAAGATGTTCGACACCAGTCTTGAAGCCGTGAGCTTTGTGACTGCCTCGACGGCAACAGATTGATCTGAGGCTGTGATTGAGGATTGTCGAGAGGCAACCTTACAGTCCTGACCGCCGCACTGTACCTCGTGGGAAGTGATAACTTGGTTGTTTAAAGAAATGTCATGCCTCGTACCGAAACGCTCGCTCATACAAAATGTTCTCGTTTTCTTATCAAGATTGGTTTCTTATGGTTGGTTGAAGGAAAAGACTGTCATCACGCGGCAGTGTCCTGGAATGGTACATCACCGTTTTGCCACTAGAGGGCTCATCGCTGTCATTCAAACGGCTCATGTTTAGTATTCACCGACACTGAGTCGCCGAAAGTTCAGTTGTGTCCTAGCAAGATTGGACTGTCGCTAGTCCCACACAGTAACCATCTGAAACCTGTTTGTTAGGTATCGTGGTTGTTTCTTGTGAGTATGAGGGGAAAAGCAAAGTTATCATAAAGTTTATCACTGCAGATGCTGGTGTTTCGATGTGAAGTGGCAGTAGTTGAAGAATGCTGGGATAATCTTACTTTTTTGCTCTGTTGTCTGCGCGATGATGGGCTGGCTTTATCCAAACTTGTCCGGTGTACAAATGCAACCGTATTACATTAACAGCGATGGTGCATCAAATAAGTTACAAATCGACTCGAAAAGAGGGCAAGCGCCACTTGGGAAATATAAATTGCTGTGACGACACGTACAATGATCTGGAGAAGCAATCTTTACTCTCAAGGCTGCGGTGGTGAGGTGTTTTTAGTTAAGTTCAGATGAATGCTCATGATTTTCGAAAGGTCACGAGATATTTCATGTTCAAAGATGAGCGGACATTACCTGGAACATATATTGGCATCCAAATTTCTACGGCCGACTTGAACGGTACAACTTTCTCGAATGCATTAACGCCCTGAAGCTCCGAGAAAGTAGGTTTTTTAAGTCGACTTCTTACAATGAACAGCAGCCGAGGGTCGCGACGGCGCCCTTTAAGCTCGTAACCGCTTCCCTTGGGAAAGAAGAAAATAAGCCCTTATCGGCCGCTCTCGGTGTATGACAAGGACCATTTTGCATTTAAGTTCCAAGCCATTCTTTGAGAATATCATCGCCGTCGCGCGTGATATGCGTTTGTTGTGTTTCGCTCCTCACTCGCTGCTCTACCACGGTTTGCAGCTTCCTTCGAAGCTCTCTGTTTCTTTACACTAAATCCTTCGCCAGACGCTGAGGAACCTGAACGACATCCCCTATTCTTCATCACAGGGACGTACTGGAAATCTGGAAATGGTTAAACTGTATCCGGTTCTTGGAGCATGTCTATCCCTCGTCTCTCTTGTCTTGCTTGCAGTTGGAATCGCAACAAACTCGTGGATTGTGTTGCGTAGGGTAGACGATCGCTTGAACCCATGGATGAAGAACACTAAATTGAGTGCAGCAGAAATTGGAGTGGGCATGCCCAGAGATCTTACGGAGATTACATACAGTGTGGCAAACTATGGATTGTGGATTGGATGCCACAAAGAACGAAGAAATGCTGTATCCTGTGCATACATCGGCCTTCGTTGTCTATCTGATGTATGTTGGATTAGAAAAACGAGCGAGTCGAGTACAAAGACGTGTATGAAACAAAGAGTCAGCCCAGTTGTGAATTGCACGGCATATCAGGCCGTACGCGGTCTGCTCATTGTTGCATTACTTTTTGTAGTCACAGGTTTTTCCATACAACTTGTGAGCTTGATTTCCATCAACCGTTCCCTTGCAATGCTCGCCGGAGTCATTATCTTTGTTTCCGGTTTATTCACAATGACGGGGTTTGCGGTTTTCTACAGTCAAAACTGGGCTAAGACCACGTTGTCGTCACTCGGAAACCTGGGGTACAGTTTCAAACTGGTTATTGCTGCATGGCCAATAAGCTTATTAGCAGGAGTGCTGTCTTGTATAGCCGCGAGCATGGGACTGCGACATAAGGATGTCTCGGACTATAGTGCAAGCAATTATTAAGAGTCAAAATGTTTCGAAAATATGCAATCAAAAGTTAGAAAGATAAACAGTACTTTGGCTTCAAGCCGAGTTTTGGGCGAATTGTTGCACATAAGACGAGTCGCTACATATTTATCGGATTTGTACCAGGGTTGAATGGATACCACCTCAGCACTGAAGGTCACCAAATATTGCAAACCGTTGTATGTCCCAATGACCACAGGGCTGACTTGCATCTCTGTCAGATTTTGTTATAAGGACCGCGGACGTGGGTTTCAAAGGATGTACTATACCTAGCCTTGGTAAGGTACCTTACATGACGAAAAGAACGTAAATCACTTTAGGAGAGCTGTGGTTTCTAGTTCCCTGCCAGGTTCCCTCAACGACAAGAATAGGAACTTGAGATTAGCTCAAATCTGAAAATGAAAAATTGAGACTTGCCTTGCTTCCGTGGGTGGTTTTTCAAGAGCTGTCCACTTTTGAGCTTTTCGTCACCATTTTATTTCCGCAGTTGCAGTCAAAACACACTTCACGAGAAAGCTCTTCGCAAAGCCAACGTACTTTACAACGTCCAAGACGCTACGACCATATTTCCCCCCCAAATTCTCAGCAAATGAACAATATTAAGAAAACAATGTTTACTCACATCAACGTCAACCGGGCTTCCTGATAATACAACGAAAGTAGTCTATTCTCTACCACATTAGAGATGTATAAAACCAACATCGCATGGGTTAAATTCCAGCAAGAAAATGACAAACATAAAATAACGTAGTGAATAGCTTAAACCGAAGATGTAACCGTAGACACTCAAGCGATCTACTCAATGAATCCCAAACGTCACCTCATTGGACAAAATTTGTCAGCTCGCCAATTATTATCGCCCATTTTGGTACTGCATCGCTGAAAGACTTCTTAATATCCTGTGCCCATAAAAGTAGCTCTAATTAGAGAAATACAGCAAAGAAGTAACAAAAATTTATATTTCATGAATAGATCTATATCTTAACAAAACTCCACATAACAATGAACTAACAATGCAATTAGACACGAGCGTAGTTTACTATTGGGTCATTCTGGCATCAGGCTAGCGACAGGGTCTTTTCTTGAATGCTCGCGCCAGTGACATGACAAATGTTGTTTGAACAGGCTACTGACTCTGCGCGTATGGTGCAGTTAGGAGGTGAACGGTCACCGTTTCTGTCAGATCAGCGTAGTGACTTTTTGCGTGTCACCCTCCGTTTTCGCAACGCATGTAGATGTACAATTTTGCAATTCGAAGTCACTTCTGCACACTGAATGTCGCACTTGTGAAACAAGACTCACACTCCTTACCAACACTTTGTCTTGA
>JAHNZQ020000308.1:459149-484257 GCA_019155205.2 Gracilaria vermiculophylla
GACACAATACCTACAGGGGCAGCGTCATGAAACGTCACCTTCCGCAGGCGTGGGTAAATTGCACGTACATATCGATCCACAAAGGAGGTACCCAATATGCACTGTGCGGCCAAGTTGGTCGCCACGAGGAACCAAACTTTCACCTGTAAGGAGCCCAACCGGAGGTACAAGGGGATTGCGCAGAGGATAGTCAATGCTCGTCGCAACGAATCGCGTACCGTCGGGAGCTTGCCAGTCCTCAAGGAGTCGAGAGCAGACCGCGGGAGAACGTCGGCGTGCACCAGGTTGGGGCCAGCTCCGGTATCGAGGATAGCGCGCACCGTGGTGGAGGCGAGCGGGGAACATCCTATAGAGGCGAACACCTTGTAGTTCTCACGGCGGAGCGTGCAGACAGAATCCTCAAAGGTGTCGAATGGGTCCAACGGGATTGGGGGGCCCGCCGATTCTGCGTCGACGGAGCAGACGGCCTCTCCCCCTTTCCTAAAGGCGACCTCTGTGGAGCTGAGGCTCGACGATTAGGAGCCACGCGGAGCCTCTACGCGTGGTCCGGAGAGATCTCCTGGTTGGAGAGGGGCTGAGATTCAGTCAGGGACGGCTTCTCCGGTTGAGAATTGAGATGCGACGTGTTCCCCTAGGGGGCAACCGGTTTGGATACAGGTATCTGCGTTGCTGGTGGAAGTGACAGTGGAACAGGCTGCTCTCCCGGTGGAGCGCAGTACCCGTAGTTTCCTTGGGGGGGAGCGGATGTCGCGATAAGCGGTTCGATAACTTCCGCTCTCCGTTGGCGTGTCCTTACCATCCTGGAAGTTCTTTTTCCGTTTCTGCAGGATGGCAGCCCTCATTGCTGGGGATAGAGTCGTACAGTATACGGGCTTTCGAGAGAAGCAAATCCTGCAAGGCGGTGGGTAGCCTCGTGGGTTCGATAATCGGACACTCCTATAAGATTCTGCCGAGGCCTACGAGGTGGGAGACGAGGATGTCCTCGTCCTAGACGGTGCTCTCTGAGATGAGGCGTATGTGAGTGGAAGGGCCTCTTGCTCTACTGCGAGCGTGAGTTCGTCGACCTCCTTTGAGGTGCTGGGGTCGAACTTCAGGGCGGATGCCCGACGGTTCCTTATTGTCTCCGGTTTGTCCGAAAGTGGAGCCTGGATGCGACGAGTGGCATGATGGCTATCCCTACAGGATTCCGCGAAACGTGCCAGCTCTCTATAGGTGGTCTTTGGGTGCGTTGTCAGGTGATTACGCACCCTAACGCGGATCGAGGGAAGGAGTCCCTCGACAAACAATGACTTCAACCGCCGTTCGGAGTACGCGTTCACACACCGTAGGGCCCTCGTCCACAACTTCATTGAGAACTCCGTCTCGGTCATTCCCGTGTACTGCATGTAAAAGGTGACGTCATCGTCAGCATCGGCTATTACCTCGTCCGTGGTATATCTTCTGTGGAGGAAACTCACCACCTCCGGGTACGTCGTCAAGATCTCTGTTCCAAGATCATTTACAATGGCACTCTCTCCCGTGAGGAGCGGCCGCACCAACCAGTGCGCTTGGCCTATGAGGTAGAACGGAAAGCACCATACGGTGGCACCTTCATCGACACCATTGGTATTCCAAGCTGAACGGAAGCGCGTGAGAAAATTCAACACCGAGATGGGGTCTTTGCCTGAGAAGGAGTGCTTCTTCATGTAAATACCCATAAGGCGCTGGATCTTCGTGTGTCGTTTAGCAACCGGCACGTCGTAAAGAGTGGAGCGATCATTCAACCTGTAGGTGTCATAATCCACCACTTTGGCGAAGAGGTCGTTAAGCGGGACGACCTTCCTGACCCTTTTGCTTTTCTCTTTGGGAGGTATACTTTCCTCCCAGCTGGAGCTGTTTACGGATGCGGAGTCTGAGCTTCTCTCCAAATCGATGTCTCGCTTTCTTCTTTTTTCCCTCCATCTCTTACGGCGTCCTTTCTTAAGGTGGTCTGGGTGACTGACGATGCCCCCGCTATTGCTATTCAGCCAAGTAGTATCCTGTCCTTCTCTCCTTGGTTGAATTCCTTCGCGACTGGTATCCTGTCCTCCTTCACGGGGCATCAGGTCCAGACGGTGCATAGCAAGATTCCTTAGGTGGTCCCGTTTCCCTACGGCAGTATCCTTTCTTTCTCTGGCGTAGAGGCTGGCAGTATCCTGCCCTTCTCTGCCTGGGGTCACCTTAGATGTTGATAGATGGAACTTCTCTTGTACTGAAGAATAATTTTGAAACGCCGCCGCTGGGAGCAACTGCGCGGTTTGGGAACAAACCTCCGCATAGATAACATCTGAGATCACCTCTAGAAAAGGGTCGGAATCCAGCCAAGCATGCACAGCATGGTGAGCGCTCTCCATTGCAATTTCCTCCGCAACGACGTGGCAGCGCGCTCCGAAGTGTGCTACAACACCGGCAGGAATTTTTTCGACCAGCTCTTCTGAAAGGCAATCTATAAGGCACGGGGCCACAGACTCCAGGAGAGAGTTAGCCTCCGGGTGTTTCCATCCCTGCAGCTCCTTAGATGGCGGCTGCGATGCCGTGTGCGGTTCTTAAACCTCCATGTCGGCGTTCTTCAGAGGTTTCGCGGGGAATTTCGCTTGCCTCCGATCATGCAGTCTCCTAAAGCAATCCATGAAACGCTCCACAGAGGAGCCAGGATTCCTAAGGAGACTTCCAGGGTCCTCCAGTCTGGCGGCCATCTCCTGGGGAGCACTAGGCGTGCTGCGCCGACCAATGGAGTTCGCTGCTTGAAGGTCTTGTAGGGGGGTTTCCATTGGGGGTTCAGAAGAGTCCATATAGGAGTAGGTCAGGGATGATTTTCTTACACTTCCGAACCACCTCAAGGCATAATTCCACTGCTGGGATCCGATGGTTGCATACTAGAAACACAGTTCTGCTGCGACTTTTGGGAATCCTTTAGGAAACTGACCTTCTAAGTCGGGAGACCAGATGTGGCACTGTCAGTTCTCCTTTCGAGGCAGTAGGGCCCATCATCCGTTAGGAGTTCTGGTTGACTTCAGAGGTGCGTCTTCCTAAAAGTGGTCTCCGAAAATCGCTGTCGCGAGCCGCAGGAATTCTGAAAGGGGATCCGCAGACACCAAATAGAGAGGGAGGTTCACTGGGCGGACAATGCTCTTACAGGTGCTGCTATGATGCGACCTGGGGATCGGCGGCTTAGAAAACTGAAGATGATCAACGAAAGTCTCCATCCGGAAAAGCAGATGAAGACTCAAGAGTGCTTTCTTTACTTCCCGAGAGGTAAAGCTCGACCGGCAGATTAAGTATCAAGTCAGGAGCCCGCCTCGGCAGGTCTTACTACTGTAGTAGCTACCCGCAAAAAATTACTTCAATAAATACAAATTTGACCGGCCGTTAAGGATAGTGTAGCGCACGCGTGCCGAAGTATGCAACACGTGGCTCATTTAATAAAATAAGAGCCCTCCATAAGAATATCACGCCATAAAGCCACACGATTATATTTTCTTAGGACCCACTGTACTACAATTCTTCTTCATTTGGTGTTTGCGGATCCACTTTCAGAGTTCCACCGGTTTGCGATAGCGACTAACGGCAACCACCTTTAGGAACTCGCGCCTTGGCAACTAACAAAATACCTAACGGATGTTGTGCACTACAATCTCGAAAGAAGAATAGACGGTATCACAGTTCTGTTAAATATTTTTTGGCGCCTGAGAGTAGTTTACGGACTTTTCCAGAACTTCCAAAGTCGTGTACATCATCAACATACACATGTAGTTCATCTAGGCTATCATTGAAAAAATGATAGATATCTTTCTTGAACATTTTTAAGCTTTCTTGCATCTGTCACAATGCTCAAATTTCTAACTTTGATCAACATCGTTTTTATTGGCGGTACTGTAGAGGGACCACAAAGTTCTGAATTATATAGTTTAAAAAGAAAATAAAGCTTCTTACAATAGTGCCATACAAAAAGGCGCAAAAATGCCCAACGAACGAAAGCACTCAAACAAAATCTATGGTAAAGCACTCTAACAGCAAGCATTGCATTAATCATAGTTTGTATCAGGAGCAAACAGAAAACGGTGTGACATACCTTGACAAGCTTTAAAGTATATATTTCAAAACGATACTTATCGCAGAATAATATAAAGGTTGAGGTGCGAAAAAAGTCCTTTGCAATGCAGGAAAAAACACGAGGCATGATGTACCGACAGAGATAGAGAACGAAAATCGATGTCGTCAGCAGTTCATAATGCACGTCAAAAGCGATCGTTGAAGTAGATGTTGCGATCGAGATTGTCCGTGGATTGAAAAACAAAACAAAAGTATAAATTGAGAGGATTTAAAAAATATTAATATGCGTTCTAAATAAGTGTACCTCTGATTTTGCATTTCAAAAATGTAATTGGGGACGGTGCGACGCCGGCGACGCCGTGTTTTTTCGGCTTTAGCCAAACATGAGGTCCATCTTTTGAGTGTTCTCAGTAGCCTTCTTGACATCGGAGAGCCAGGTGAGGAAAGCCGTTCACAAAGGCTACTGAAAGACGCATCAAAATATCTTCTCCGAACGAATTCCAAAAGTGCCTACGGAAGAACTTGATTATAAGTTGATCTCCAGAGTTTATTGATATCCGGAGCGACCTCTCCCGGATCCCCCTCCTTCCCGCGCTCGTCCGTCCGGCAACGTCTCCTCTGTTGCAAGCCAAAGAAGCTTGGCGAGCCTAGGAGCGACATAGGAAATACTTATTGCCGTTCTGACGGGGGAGGTGAGCTCTCAGACTGATTTGTAATGTCATCAAGTCTTTCGGCACGGAAACCTTGAGCAACACCATCAAATCTCGCTTGGTGAACGAGAATCTCCCAGTCACTATTCAAGGCCTCCAAGCAGCTATCGCCACGATTCCAAGCAGAAGAATTCATGGCTCGTTGTAAAAAGCAGAACTCGCTTTGTTTTCCGCCACTGAGAGGCACTTCGTTCTCCCTTTCCACTGTTCATGTTTCATCGTTCACTCCGAAATACAACTCATTTTTGTGCTCCCGGTATGTACATCGAAACGATATCGTAACGGGATGCAGAAGAATAGTGCCAAGTGCGGCGACGACTGAACATGTAAATCATGATACACAGAAGCTCCCAAGACTACAAAGATACTACGAAACCTTTACATGGCGCGGTTATTCGATCAATTACAAGGTGGAGGGGTTTCAAACCGGTGTGTACCCAGTACTCATTATTCACGGGTTCGGGGCATCCATTAACCACTGGCGCAAGAACATCCCAGCGATGGTAGAGACAGGAAAACTTAGAGTGTACGCCATCGATTTACTCGGTTTTGGAGGCTCAGATAAGGCCAGTCCGAAAGAAGTTCAATACGGCTTGTCACTATGGAGCGAACTAGTGTGTGATTTTATAGAAGCCATGAATGAAAAAGAGAAATGGAGTTTAATTGGCAATTCAATTGGGTCTCTGGTTAGCCTCATGGCAGCCACAGAGCTCGGACCACAAAAGATCCGCGCATGCTCGCTGATGAACTGCGCCGGAGGCTTAGCAAGCTTTCGATACTCAGAACTGAACCCAATCCAAGCAGTGGTTCTGTGGCTTTTCAACAAAATTCTTTTCAACCCAATCGTCGGACCTTACCTCTTTGAAAACTTCCGCAAGCGTTCAACCATTGCCAACATTCTCAAGCAAGTGTACATTGAAGAGAAGGCAATCACCGCCGATCTATTAGATATTCTTTGCGAGCCTGCGATGGATGAGGGAGCGTGTGATGTTTTCCTAGCCATTCTGAATGCAGACTCGGGTCCATCACCAGAAGAGCTGTTACCTCAATTGACTTGGTGCCCTATCTTGGTCTTCTGGGGTGATAAGGATCCATGGACGCCTTTAGATAGGGGTTTTCATGCGGGGATAAACTTCCCCAAGTATCACCCTTGCTTAGACCTTGAAATAATTCCAAATGCCGGGCATTGCATTCACGATGAGTGCCCAGAGGCTGTCAACAGGTTGTTGGTGCCATTCCTGCTAGAACCTTCGTTTGAAGAGGAGCGAGGGTTGTGAACGAGATGAGGAAAAGAGCCATACTGAGGAAGAACGAACTCATGTTGGTAAATAGCATCGTAACACGTTTCCTTTTTTGTCGTTCTGAGATCCTCAAGAGTGAGGAATGTTATTAGTGCAGTTTTTGAAAACAAGAATAATACGTATACGAAAAACATGATTGTGTGGCGAAAGAGAAGTCAATAAATGAATGGGGTCAATGTTAGACGTTGAAGGCGGCATGAGCAACTTGCTGCAGTCTCGGCGAAGCGTTGGGCATGGCAGAGTGACGGTCAGCGTGGAAATCGGTTGCGACGAGCAACTGTTGAATCTTCCGCAGCATGGCACGATGAAAGAATTGCAGACGAGCCAATTTGCGAACCTCCCTCATGTACGTGTCTGTGTCAATGACGCCTTTGTCAATGGCTTCGTCGATCTCATCTAGAGCGTCCGACATGGCAGCATCGGCTGCCTTGGCGTGTAGGCTCTGTTCGCTGATTACTGTCGGAGGGTGAGTGAGTTGGTCTATGGATGAGTGGGCTGTTGGTGGCGGGTGGTGCGAAAGCCATTGTTTAAGCAGGGCTTGCTTGGCGGTGAGGACTTTGTGCTTATGCATTAGTGTTAGATATTGCTTTGTCTTGTGCTGATTGCGTGCATGGTTGGTATTTTCTATGGCAACAATATTCTCTTTTCGCAAGTGAAGCTGCTTAAGGTGGTGGTTGGCGGCTTGTCGACGCGTTTCCATCGTGGAGGTGAGACGAGCAGACAGGGTGCGCACGAGAGATTGTTTCTGGTGGTGGTGCGGTTGTGGGGTGTTGGTGACTAGGGAGTATACGGGGGGCTTGACGGAAAAGGCGTGGCGCATTGCGTCGACGCACTGTTGCAAAGAGCTTGTGAGCGGGTCCCACTCCGACAGGTAAGGCAAATGCACGAAGCCATTTTTGGCGACGTGCTGGTGGTTTTGGCGCAGCACCATGGTGCTTGTGGGGACGACGAAGATGTGCGGCGGACCTAGAGGGTGATAAGCCATGACCCAAATGTGGACAGGAATCTTGTAGGTGGCGCCCTTGTATTCAATTGGGACGGTTCCACGCAGAGCGACGAGGCGCTGCGCACTGCGCTCGGGACGGAAGCTGGCCAAAATGGCGCGCAATGTGGGGTAGCGAACGCAGCATTGAATGATGTCGTGAATGACGCGCGGCTCGTTGTGCGGTTGGTATGCACGCGACTGTTGCTGCGGGGCGTTGGGGGGGGGGCGGGAAGGGAGCAGGGATAAGACACGTGTGTTAGAGGGAGGGCGATGAGGAAGGCGACGAGGGAGGGCGGTGACTTACGATACAGGCCCTGATGTGCTGTGGGATCTGCAGCGGCACTGGCGCGCGCGGGGAGGTCGGCATACGGGGAGTGTTGTGGCTGGCGGGGGCGGCGAAGGGGAGCTGCTCTGGCCGCGGAGGGTGGCGCGGGACGTCGGCGCGAGACGTCGGCGCGGGACGTCGGCGCGGGACGTCGGCAGAGCAGCAGCGGTGGAGCGCGAGGGCCGCGGTGCCGATGCATGCAGTAGGTCATCAAGCGTGCAGCAGGCCATCAAGCGTGCGCCAGGCCATCCGTCACTGCAAGTGCGCAGCGCGCTGGTGACAGTTACGGCGAACGTTGGAGCCAGTGTCGGGGAGGGGGAGCCGGGGGTGCTGGGCGCCACGTTGTGCATCTGGCGGCTGTTTACTGAGTTGGTGCAGGGCCCCGTGTGAGTACACGGGTACCACGTGAAAGCGTTGTCCACGCGGCGCTTGCGGTGCCGTGGCACCCGTGGCCGCCTAACACCTCGGGCTGGTGCTGACTTCGATGAGCAACCCGCTAGACGGGTCGCTAAAGAACAGCTGCTTGAGGTCGTCTTCCTCGAAACACCGCGTCACGTACTCCACGCCGCTCTTCCGCAGCGTGTCCACGATGCGCTCAAAGTCCGAGTCGCCCGCGCGGTCCGTGCACAGGAACGAGACGTGGTCGCTGCGCGGGTCGATGGTTCCCCGCGCGCTGCGCGCCGTCCGCCACTGGCGCGGCCAGCACTCGAGGCGCTGGATGAAGTGTATCTCCAACCCCAGTCCGCAGATCCACGCACCGTCCACCGTTCTGGCAATGGAACCTGGCCGTTTCAGCCGTTTGAAGCCCAGAACCGTTTCGAAGAAGATTGCTGTTTGCGCCGGTTGAGGCACTGCGAACGAGATGTGGTTCACGCCGAGCAGCGGCAGCGCTCGACGAGGGTAGCCTTGCAGCGCTTTGGAGTCGGCGACGTCACTAGCCGTTTCCGTGCGAACCATGGTCATCCAAACAGCTGCGGTGCACCTCAACAACCGCCACGCCCTTCGACGAGACGCGAAGCGCACCAAGGTAGCTGCGCGCCGCTTAAAAACACAGCTGCGTGCAGCAAGACATCGTGCGACATCGGCAGACGTAGCTCTCCCAGCGTGTGAGCTGGCGCTTCGCTGCGCATGCTGTATGCCCCCTTTGACGTTCCTTCTGCCACTAACGCGCACACATCGTCAAAGGGAGCACGCACCGTGTCACGAGCGACGTAGTTGGCGCGCGTGCGCACAATCACCGCGGGGCGTCCTCAGAACCCTTCCCGAGCGCCTGCTGTCCAATCACATCCTTTGGGTCGCAACGCCCTGACCTCGCCGCCGTTTCGCTTGCGAGGCAAAGCGCGTGCTGGTGCATGCGCCGGCAGCGACGACGCACCGCATACGCTGCTGCCTACTCCCTTGCTGAATTTGGCGCCACGCTCGCGGTGGAAGCAGCAAGCAAGGAAGTACCGTCAGTGCAACAAAACATTTTTCGCGCCCAACCTATACCGTCGTGCGACCCACTCGCGACTGGGGAACACGCACTCGCGCTTGCAACAGCTCAAGGCACGCAGCCGCTCACACGGTCCACCAGGAGCTGCCCGGGGCGCTACAAGCATATTGGCTCCGCGTACGTGTCTATCTACAGGATAAATCGCACAACGAGCGTGCGGTGGCTGCGCATGCGCATCGCCGTCGACTGTGCTCCCATCTCGCGACGGCACTCGAGTGAATCAAAGGGGCAAATATCTGAGCCAACGAACATATCACAATCGTCGTCTTTCTCTATTTTCGCCGTTGCTCTAAATATCATTCGGCGTGGCGGAGGATGTAAGTGTACCAAGGATATCGTCTTTCGACGAGTTGGAAGCAGCCGAAAACCATGGCAAGCACAGCATCGTGCATGGAATTAAGTGGCGTACATCCTGTTTTCATGATGATGAAGCCCATCCTTGGACAAGACAGAAACTCGCCACTTGGATATTGACCCTCGATCCAGTCCGCCCTGACACCGCCGGCGCTGCAGCGCTACCTACGCTACGGATGTGGCTTGCGCATTTCTGAGGAGACTATCAGAACCGCGCCTACTTGCGAGTAACAAAATAATATCCAACTGCCAACGTTAAAAATGAATCATTATTTTGCTCTCGTGCAATCTCGCCCTGTCTGGAGAATCGCCGCCACACCGCGTACGCACCGCTCTCACTCCACCCGGGCAGCTCCTGGCGGTTGGGCAGTGTTATCTCGGCCCCCGCGCGACGCCTACGACCCCCTTCCCCGTCCATGACTTACAACCGCCAACTTACCACGCCACCAAATGCAACGCGCTCTCAAAATTTTCTGCCACCACTTGCAGTAAAGCGACCGCCTACACTAGCGCTTAGGCTGCCCACATATCTTGTATTCGCTCATCAGCATCCCCCAACGTTTTCCGATCGTCTTCGAACTACCACTGCTTCCAACGTCGTCACGAAGTCCACCACCATGCTTACCTCGCGCGCTCCGTCCGCTTTTGCACTATCACCGGTCCCTCTTCGTGTCTCGCGCTACAGGTTGCACACAGCAGCGAGTGCATTCCCACAGTGGAAGCCATCCCCATGGCGCCCCTTTTCCAATCTGCGTCCTTTTCCGAGGACACCCTCCATGTCTACATCGCCAAAGCCGCAACGCGTTGGCCCCGGTGGAAACGGCGCTTCCAACGGCAACGGCGATACTCCGTCAGATTTTGGCGAAAAGGAGCTTTTTGCGTCGTCTCCAGAATTGGAACAACTTGCCATCAAGTCCTCTGATGCTCCCATTCTCACACGCATTGTATCGTATAATGTGCTGTCTTCATCTCTAGCCGCGGGGTCGCATTTTCCGGATTGCGATCCAGCCAATTTAAGCAATACCACGCGTTTGAAGCGCCTTCTGATCAAGCTGGAAGGCCCGGTTGCTTCGAGGTCAATCATTTGCCTCCAAGAGGTCTCGCTGTCTTGGAGTGGTCCTCTGCATACTTTTTTTGCAAACCGAGGCTTTCACTTACTATTAGCATCGCACGGTTCGTTTTTTAATGGATATATGGGGGAAGGCTTAGCATTTCCTCTTGACTTGTATGAGGCCATTGATCTTCACATTGAGCGACTTACGGACTTCATTCGCTGGCCGCAAGCTCCAAAGTTAGTAGGAATTCCCGGCGTGATTTCGGAGATACGTTCTCGAGTGATCAAGGCGGTGCAGGTGTTGGCCGGGTTTTCGAAACCATCCAGAACTGCGAAGAAAGAGCCATGGGCACACGCGAGAGGCAGACAGAATCGTTTCATCTTTGCCCGCTTGCGTTCTCGTACCAACGGAGCTAAAATCTGTGTGGGCACTTATCACATGCCATGTATTTATTGGTCACCACCGGTGATGATGATTCATTCAGCGTTGGTTGTTAGTCGCTTTCAGAAATTATGCGGCGATGACTATGGCGTTCTTGCGGGGGACTTCAACATAAAGCCAACAGATGAATCATATGAGATGATTCTGCGAGGCACTGTTGATGAACAACATCAGGATTTTCCTCCGAATGCACCGGACGGGTCGCCTGCGTCCTCATGGTTTCCCAAGCTGTTGGCACCTATGAAGAGCGCTTATCGCGAAATTCTCGGCAATGAACCCGACTTTACAAACTACGCTAAGGTTGAAAATCAACCTGTGTTTATAGAAACGCTTGATTACTTGTTCTGCACTTCCGACGTGGACGTAGTAGATGTACTCAGACTACCAAAGCGGGAGGCTGTTCAGGGTCCATATCCCGACGCGACAGAACCTTCGGACCACGTGATGATCGGGGCTACTCTGCGACTACCGGCGCCTTCTCGCCAAGGGGAGCGGGAAAAGGCGGAGGCGAATGTGGGCGTTTACGAGGATGGATCGTGAAGGGAAACAGCTTCGTGTACAAAACTTGATTTTTGGGACGTGTGATGAGCCAAACGCCTTGGAGCGCAGGTTAGTCTTTTTTTGTTGTATCTCACTTTTAACCATAAAACTTAAAAACTGCTCTTTCAATCATGACTTTAAATTAGTCTCGATGAGGTTCGACGCGTGAAACTACGAGTCACAGATCCAGTTTAACTCGGTGGCGGAGGCGCGGGCTTGAGCAGGGCGAAAAGATGAGCATGGGCGGCGACGATCGTGCGACTAGCGCTCGAATGCATACGTGAGCACGATCGGAAGCAACTAAACGTCATTGGCGTGCTTCTTATGTTCCTCCAACTCGTGCTTGATGTGGGGGTACTCAATGGCGTAGCCGATGATGCCGATTCCCAGCATAACGTGCACAACCGGCGCAAAGCTGCCGGTCTTGAAATACGTTCGATGATACCATTCGTAGAACTTCATGAACTGGTTCTTGTTGACGGGGATTCTCTGGCGGAGCTGGGCGGCGACGTCCGCCACCTTGGTTTCGCCGCTCATAATGGTGAGCGGGTTCGTGATGGTGGGGATGCAGCGATGCGATGGGAAGACGTCTTTTGATGGAAACGCAACCGTATCGTCAGAAGACGATGAGACAATGACCACAAATATTGCAAGCGAGCTGGCAGAGGTCATATGCGCATGGCACTCGTCCGATGGGAGTTGTCGGACAGCTTGTCCCGGGCATGGCACAAGTGATGTAAGGCAGTCGGGCTGTAAAGCCCTGTTGGGGAGCAGCACCGCACAGATTGGGGGGTGTGAGCCTCACGCTCACATTGTGAGGAGTGCACTTCAAAGTTTGAAGTGCACTCCTCACAATGTGAGTTACGTACAGTAGCGGGTTTGAAGTTCAACCCCGTACTGTACGCAACTAATCTGCCGTACGTGTTTTGTTGGGGTGGGGCCCACGGCGGCTGACGGGTAGAGAACGAAGTACTTTCTGGAGCTGACTGCGTCCACGAAGTCGTGATTGATCATCAATATGATATGCTAGAATAAGGCAAGGCTCCATTCTGGGTAACTTTCCATTCTCGTACGTGTTGCCCTCATCAGGACGAATACTATCTCAACACGTCACAACACATACTGTGACCTCCCTCATCACCGTCCTTCTTGTTTTCATTCTTCACCACATAATCAAATCAACCTCATAATGTACGCTCCGAACGGAAGCCCATTTTCATCCCACCCACGGGCTCGCGATTGTGTATCAAGCTTAGTGCCGCTTCATGGCCGTGCAGCCTTGTCCACTTTTCTTATTTACCATTTTGCTACGCACTTCGTTTTCAAAGTAGCATGAGCGACGACCACGTGGTTGCAAACCACCAGACTCAACGCAGCCTTCGCAATGAAGACTCCACCTCTGATAGATATCGAGATGCTTCAGACGTCAACCCCTCTGCAATCAAGCTCAACAGTGACGAGCGTTTCTCCACTCATTTTTCTAATGATGAAGACGCCGACCGCTTAACGCTTATGACCAATGCTGAAAACTTTACTTTTTCTCTTCCTCTCAGACAATTCACCAAACTTGAAGTCGTCACAGCACGGGAGATTGAGACCATTTTACGTTGGCATCACGTTTTCGTCGGACTTGGGGTGCTCTTTACTTTGATTCTGGTCATTCTTGCTAACACTGCTTACCTTGAAATCTTCATCACTCCCAAGCAACAAGGATGGACCCATGACATTCGCTTCTATAGACCTCCAACCAATCTCATCTGGTTTTCTCAAGTCATGGTCTTGCCGATGTTCTTATATGTGTTGATTCTTTGCCTGGTGTTCTCCACAAGAATTTTTACCATGAAACCCACTGCACGAACAAAGGAACAGTACTGGGTGGTATTCCTCTTACTCGCAATGGTTCTTTATCTCAACCCAATTTTCGCATTGACAAAGATTAATGACATCTTGATATATAAAAATGAACCGTGGAAGAAATGGTCAACTCATGATTGGTTTCAATGGCTACAATCAGTATCTAAGGTGTTGAGGTCGGGCGGCTTCACCGGAACAACAATCTTCTATGTCTGGGCAAGTATGCACTCGTATCGCATTCTTGAGTCAGATATTAACATCATGTTCTACTTACCAAAGATCATCGTACTGGCCCTCTATATCGCCGCAAAAGTAGTTGTGGTCTTCACACACCGGATACATTCCTCAGAGCTAATGTTTGCGAGCTTTTTCGGCATGGTCTCGGTGTATAGCACGGCCCAAAAGTGGTACAAACCAGGCGTTCTTTTCGCATCCTTGTTGTTTGCATTTGAGCTTGGGTTGGGTATCTACATCTTTGTCGAATACCTAAAGACCAAGCGAAAGCTTAAAAAGGCAGACTACTTGAAATACCGCAGCAAACAGATTGGTTTTCGATTCTTTGTTTATCACAACATTACTTTTTATGCTGCCTTCATTGCAATGTATTTGGTGCTTCTCCTCGGGCTTCCAAACGGTACAAACGTGTTTTCTCTTTTGCTGAGGAATTTGGAAGCTTCATTCTTTGAGGTTCATGATTTGTTATTGGGAATTCAGATTTCGTTGCTGGCTTATTGTACAGTGGAGGCGTACGTGAATTTACCGGCAGATGCCTTGGGCTTCAGGGGCTGGTTTGCCCCTCAGCTGCCGAAAGGTGCCGGCGCGGAAAAAACGGAACTGGAACCCATTACATACAGGAAACGTGAGCCTCCGTCGCTGCATGGCGTGGTTTCAGATTTGAGAGTCAATTGCTTTGTGATGCAGACACATGTTACTTTGTTTAACTTTGCATGGTTGGTCTACTATTGGGACACTCCGAAGGTGGAGAACTTCAAATTGACCCAGGACGTGTTCCGATTTACAATAGCCGAGTATATCAAAGATAAGGAAACAGATACTCACGTTCTTGTTGTAGATGGGCAGGATCGCATTGTGATTGTGTTCAAGGGGACGACATCCACAAAGAATTTGAAAACCGATGTGAACATGTTTTACGCGACGGCGCGAGCCGTGCTACCAACGAAATTGGGAGACGAAGATCCTCAAGGGGATCAACAAGCGAGCGACAATCCTATTCTAAAGACTAGAAACTGGCGTAGGGCCAAAATCCACAAGGGTTTTGCAGTCGCATATGGTGCGGTGGGCTCTCGCCTACTTTCCATTGTGAAGAAACTGCAAGATGAGAAAAGGAGACCAGTGTTTCTGACGGGACATTCACTTGGTGGGGCTCTGGCGACAATTTGCAGTTTTGACTTATTTCTTCGTCTAGGTCTTACGAGGAAGGAGATCTTTGTATCTACATTTGGTGCCCCACGGGTTGGCAACTGGTACTTTTGGAATATATATGACGAGAACGTGCCGATTCATTGGCGTATCGTAGTTGGGCCTGACGTTGTTGCAAAGTTACCGAAAGTTGGATATGTACACGTTGGCAAGAAAGTTCTTTTGACCGTCGACGGTGATTTATTCATTGACCCAAACTCACTTGAGTTAAACATGTGGTCCGGAGATATCGCTTCAATTTTGTATCATAGGAAGGCGTCGTATCTTCTTGCCATGCGAGCGTGGTGCGAGCGACATCATGGGGATGAGTATTTACCCGAGTTTTGGCCCTTCCCAGTATCCAAGGACGATACAAAGCGATTCCAACACGCCATGGTGCGCAGCACAACAAAAAGCGGGCTGCTCGCCTCGCCTAGACCTCTTGCCAACAAACGGGCCAGAATTATGTTGCTCGATGCTATGGTGGATGCTTTGGACGAGGGTGGTCTATTTGAGCCCCGAGTGATTGATAGATGGACCATTCTCACAAAAGGACTCATCGAGCGCACTGCCAATGAAGAAAGGCTGTAGGTTTGCTGAAACGAAGGACTAGCGCAAATCATGACCATTTCAACCCGAAGGTAACAACTCATTTCAAACAGGAGCCAAAACAACGTTTGACAAGTCAAGAAACGGGCAAGCGATAGGAGATAGCAAAAGCTGTTGCGTAAAAGCTTAGATATTGCATAAAAGACAGCAGAAGCATGGTAGCTCGCATGGCGCGCAGGTGAAAACGAATGCGTTTTTGTTGATCGGAGTAAAACAGTGTGAGGTATTATGGTTGAGGGTTAGAAAAGTTAAATCTTCTGTTTGTTGAGGTTATGTCTCTTCTTCTCGGCACGTTTCCGCATTTGAACGAGGCGACTTATCGGTGCCGTAGTCCTGGAATCAGTTTTGAATTTGCTGGCATATTCAGATAGATTTTGCGGTTGGGCAACCACTTTTTGCTGAGTTTTTTTAGACTTGACTTTCCGCATTGAAGTGCTTTCAATAGAGGTAGTGACGTCGGCCCTGGGAAAGGCTTGTGCTCGGGTATGGCTACACGATTTAAAGGTTTCTTCGCGGAGCGGCACTGAGGGATTGTTGCTCGGTTGCTGAGGTGGGGATGGGTTGGAGGCTTGGTTGAAACCAATTTTATCGTTCTCTTTGGCGGTGGAGGATGAATGTTGAGAGCCCCGAATAACGGTGGACGGGCGCTTCTTGGCCACGTCCAGCAGACTGGAGGCCTTTTGAATAGATAGTCGTCGAGGAATGTTGGTGGTGGATGAGGAGGTGGGTTCGACTTGGAGCGGCTGGCACTGTGGCACAATTCGATTAATGCGAACGGCATGATATGCAAGATCCCTATAGCTGCGTCGTTTGGTGCGCATCTGGGGGCGGAAATGCGAAGGGCTTGATTGCTTGCGCGGGAGATCGGGGGAGTTCGAATCGGTGTTGGAGAGGCACAAGGTGACGTGGCGAACGACGATGGCACCAAGCATTTGAAGGTGGGTGTCCAAGTCAAAACATGGGGTATGAGCAATGAAGTTTCGTAGACGAGCGATAAGCTGGGGCGTGAAGGCAGAGACGGTCATGCTCGCCAGCTCGGTCCAAATTTGACCAATGTTGTGAGGGTTATGTTGGGCAAAATTGCTGGGGTCGACTGGGAGAGGGGAGGAAAGGTTGGGGTTTGGGGAATCCAGAACGGTGTGGTTGGACTCCATGTCTTTAGGAATGGTAGATGTGTGCCGGAAGGGGCGAGGGGATGATAGCGGGGTGTTGGTGGTTTAAAAGAGTGTGTGGGAGATGTGAAACGGACAAAGACGGTGAAAAGATTGGGGCGTTGAGGTTTGAAACGTTTGGAAAGATGAGAAACAAGAGAACTGTTTGGGTGGTAAGCTGCAGGGTACGACGGCGCTTGAAACAGATGCGAGTCAATTGCTAAAACGGCTAGGCGACGGGTGTGAGGCGAGTTTAAGAGGTGAGAAGGCAACGCTCATGACACGATGGTCGGTAATACAGAGGCGATAGGGGGGAAGTGGGTGACAGGGAGCGCGGACATGAGGCAATGCGGGGCGACGAAGCGGACATATAAGATGTGCGTTTTAAACGAGGAGATGATTGCGGAAAGCGATGCATGTGGTGGCGCTGTAGGCGCGGCAGGGGCGAGGCTGTGCACTGCGAAGTGCGAATCATCAAGCAGTTGTACAGTGTATGATCGGTGTGTATGCGCGGATGATTTTGGCGCGCGCTTTTCAAATTTGACTTTGGGAGCCAATGGCGCTGCGCGGCGCGAGGCCACGCGTGGGTGGCGCGCGCTGCTGTGTTGTGCGCGGTGCGCGGGGGTGGACCACCGGCGGCTCATCGATAGGCCGCAGGCGACGGCGCGGGCGGCGTTCGCCGCGCGCAACGTGCCGGGGTTGCAGGGCTATGCGTTACCTTACCTTCGCCGCGGGGACACTGACTGCGATCCTCTGCGACTACGCCCGCGAGGAGTTGCGTTGCGATGCGGTCGGCGGGGCGGGACCGACCAGCAGGTGGTACGCCTTGCTCGCAGTACCCAGAACAGGTAACCGTTGAGGCGCGCAGCGTCTGCGCCAAAGCTTTGCTTGTGTTTGAACGCGGTGCTGCCGGGTAAGTCGCGTCGCGGCTGTCGGTCTTCTGCTGCTGCAGCTGCGCTCCTCCGCTTCCCGCCCTTTCCACGTCGTCCACCTTGCCACGCTGTGTATGGCAAGGTGGCGCTCACATGCGCCCAGATCATCAATTCAGATGGCGGTCTGACAGTGTTGCTGCGCACCACTGCGCACTGGCCCGGGTTGGTTCCCATCAAGCCACCGCGCTTAAGCTGCTCGCCCTCGCCCCGCTTCTCTTCTTCTCAAACGCCATCCCACCCGCTGCCCCTCTCCGTCACAATGCGTTTGCCCCCATGCCTTCTTCCTGTTCTTCTACTCCTGCTCCCCGCCGTGGCAAGCGCCGCCTGCTCAGGTGAACAATCCTATGTACTGTCGCTCCGAATGTCCTTCACTCAAAACATCAATCCGTTGATCCCGCCCCGCGACAAGGCCCGTATTCCGGTCGTCGTTGCCGTCTCACACAAGCCCAACTACCATTTGTTTGAACCCGCTAAGAAGCTCAGTGATGCCGCTGCTGAGGTGGCTTCTGCGGGAAAGGCTGATGAAATAAAGCACCAGTTTGATATCCTGCGAGAAACTGGTGACGTACACTCTTTTCGCATCCTTCATGATGTTCCTATCGACGATATCTCTCAGCTACAGCTCGACGTCAAGGACTCTGCATCTAGAATATCCCTAATGGCCCAGCTCAGTCCCTCTCCATCCTGGTTTGTCGGCGTGGATTCTTTTGACCTTTGTGAACAATCAAGGTTTATCGTCGAACGCCAGAACATTCGCGTCAGGAACTACAACTCAGGACTCGACAGCAGCCAGCAGTTTGCCATGTCAGATCCTTTCAATGAGGGTGACACACTCCCTGTTGAGTTACTGTCGGCTGTGGAAACTGATACTCAGTTGGCTACGCTGTCCGTCAAGCAAGGTACCCTCGGCATTAGTTTTTGGAAGATAATCTTGGGAGCTGTTGCTGCTGCTGTTGTAGTTGCTGCCATTGTCTGTGTCGTTATTCCCTTATGGCGGCGAAGGAACAAAGCTACTCAAATTCCTCTCACCACTCAAGAAGGAACCGAGTGGTAAACGAACCCATACCCTTCCTTGCGCCGTTCGTCACGGGCAATGTTTTCGTACTGCCCATCAATTCACCCAGCATTTGAGCAAAACACGACTTACATCGTACGTAGAACAGTTTTGTAGTAAACTTTAGCAGCAAATTATTCTTTGCCGTTATGTTAGAATCAGTTATCCCTTTTGCAGGGAAGCAATTGCAAGACGGGTGTTATTCACCGGGAAACTAGCAAAACAATAACAAACGGTGGCCCGCTGCCATGCCACTTGCGTTCTCTCATTCTACCCTTCCTGCGTGCAATGCACTTGCGGAAAATCAGATAATCTATACCGCACGCAGTATTCAACTTCTCCAATAAGCCACATCTAAAGTTCGAAGCACCGCTCTGTTGACAATTTCCATTCTCTCCGCTGATTTCAAAATACTGTAAACCATCCTCATCGGCACAAGCAGCAATTTAGCAATAGTTGGCTTAATTGCAGATGTGAACGTGCTGGTAAGCACACCATTCACAACGATGTCTCCATGTACGGTGTGCGGGTTATGTAGACCTGTGGCCCAAATCGTGGACACTTCGGATACGGCTGCAATCTTGGCGTCATGTGATATGGAAACCATATCACCAACCCGTACTCGCGACGCCTTCATCAACTTTCCGTTGGCGTACACTAAGTGTCCCGGTGACAAAGTCAAAGAAATGCCTTCCATTGATGTTCTGATAACAACAAACTCGGATTGCTTGTGGGCATGATTGTGTGAAAAGAAGTATATCTCACTGTACTCATTGGGATGAGCAACCTTCACGCGATCGCCGATGCGTAATGAACTCATCACCTTCATGGACCCGTCTTCTAGCTCTACGGTGGCATCAGAGGGGAAACAGGCAGGAGTACTATTGGTGCTTTCCGCGGAGCTCTCAGCGGGAGCAGGTTCTTCTGCTGAAGGTGATGATGCTGCGCGAAAGGAGAGAATACGGGGTTAGATGCGGATTTGAAGCAATTTGTGCGAGGAAATACTTACGATTTGATGGTGTGCTGCTGGCATCGAGGTCGTCCGCCCCAACAGCTCCACTAGAAGTATCATTGGGAGCAGAAGGCTCGCTCTCGCTCTGCTCTGCTGGAGTGGAAACAGGCGAGGGATCTTGAGTGGCGGGGGCATTGGTTGTAGTGCTAGGCGCAGCAGTGGCCGTAACAGTGGGTGCGGAGCTGCTGCCACAGACCGGCACCTTGTCACCGTTATATAGAGCGTACGTGTCAGTGGCGGGATTCCCTGCGCCCAAAACACGCTCGCCACCAGCGATCCAGATAGCTCCGTTGCATGCAACGATTCCCGTTCCGTGGCGAGGTTCTGGAAGAGAGGGACCTGGCTGGAAAGAAGAGCCTTTGAGCACATCAACCTCAGTCCACGCTCGGTTGTCGCCCTCGCCGCCCATAACATATATTGTCCCATCTAGCACAGCAGAGGCGGTGCCTCCACGCGGACGGGAAAGCTCTGTTAAAGTGCTCCACTTGCCAGAACCGAAGTCATACACGTCAACCTCTGCAACGGTGTCGTCAAAAAATTCTGGAAAGTCAGACGTTGAGCGACGACCACCGGTGACGTAAACCTTATTGTCCTTCACCACAGCATTACAATGATCACGGGCTTCGTCGTTTAAATGAACAACCGGTTAGAAGAAATGCGCGAGATTTTTTTAAGAGATAGGCGAAGCGACGCGGCTTTCAACTTACGGTTGGGCATATCGGGGAGCCTTTCCCATTTGCCGGTGGCAGGGTCATATGAATCGAACCAGGGGACAACCTTGGCACCCTCACGATGACCGCCAACGTTACCGGTAACGAGATATACCTTTCCATCATGGAAGAATGCACCCCCAGAACCTCTCGGACGGTCAATGACATCATCCTTAAACCACTGGTCCGAATCCGGACAATATCGCCAAATGTTGTCAACAGTAGATTCTGTGGGAAAGCCCCCGGTCCAGGCGCCCGCTACCCATACGCAGTTATCAGGACCTTGAAAGGCTTGGAAGTGATGCATCTCCAAAGAATTAGACTGCGCAGGTTGCCATTGACGCGTTTGCGTATCAAGGATATGAACACGATTGGCGCCGCGTCCACCCAGAAGACATATTTTATTGCCGGCGCACAAAGAGAGAGAGGTTTCACCGCGACCCGGGTAACTACCAGATACGGGGACTTTTTTCCAAGATAACGCGGCTGAAGAAGATGTGGCGAGGTAAAATAGCACAACCAATTGGTATGCAGAGCGCATGGCGAGGCAAACGTTTACTGCTCGACGATTGTTTGAAACGATTGCCTTCTCGACAGTAACTGTGTTAGAGGCACAAAACTGATGCTTCGACCAGTATGAAACGGAGTGATGAAGTTGCTGAACTAATGAGGTAGGAAGGTTACGCGGAGGTCCAGCCTCCTGTCTGAAGATAAATAACCTTGGTATAAAATGGGTGCGATGTGGCCGTTATTTTAGAAATGCGCCTACGTGGATCCTCGATTCAAATTTACGGTTGGTCAAAATGGGAATCGGTGAATGGACCTAACGATTCCCCGTGGATGAGGGCACGTTTTAGCTCCCACCGTATTTATGGAATACTGTAAAGTGTTGCGCTCTTACATAATGTGTGCACGTGCCATGTGATTAGTGCTTCGAGATGAACACGAATATACGTGGCCAACTGGCCAAATTCATTCGAGCACAGAGAAGGCAAACTAAAGTTGGCCGCTGTAACGTAGATGTACACTTTGTACATACATATATCTACAATTGCGAAATGTTCCGATCGTGCAACGTTGACAGCTTTTGGCCTGCCACAGATCCCTGCTCTTACTCTTGGAAAGAGTGGCATCTATTTTATACGACCGCGAAGTATTGTGGCAGAGCTACGTCGATGGATGAATTCGCAGTTATCTTGAGCGTTCCCTGACCCCGGCTGGGCGAAGAGCGACCGCTGGGCGCGCAAATATCTTTCAGAATGTCGGGGACTGAGCCCTCGAAGACTGCACTCTTTTCGAAACGCAGCCACAGAGTCCAAAAGCGGCGTCGTGTGTTTTCCAGCGTCGATATTCCCGACATGCGTATTTCACCCGATGAAACTTCAGAAACCCCTGTCTCTACCACTGTCCTTTCTTGCGGTGCATCAAAAAACTCTTCTGGTCCATCCCCATCCACAAATGATTCGCAACCACTTCTTCGACAAGATCCCGCTCGAGCACGTGCTTACTCGCTTCGCAAACAACCGCGAGTGCGAACGAAGCTCAAGCAGGCCCCGGCTGTGCCTGGTTACGACCCGGAATCGCAAAATGCCATTGAGCCTCAAACTTCATATACGCACGATCAACTTAAACAGCTCAAGCAAAAACTCCGCATTGGTCCCCATTCGAGTCTGCCGCAACCTGCCAAAACTCACAATGTACATGCTTCTACTTCCGCCAAGACGTCTTCAAATCAACCCCGTATCTGTCAACCTGTCTCCTCCAACGACGACAGAAATAAACAAAACGCTTTGCAAGCTCAACTCCTTCGTTCTCCTCTATCCCAGCTCCCGAAACTGACAACGGTGAAGCCGAAATTCAGCGGCACTGCAGCTGCCCCATTCTCTGCCGAATGGAATGCGCAAGTGTACGATGACGACGATATCCAAATGGAACCCGTCTCAATTTTTTCCCGCGCGGAGGCCCATGGAAGCGACAGTGGCAGTGCTGATGGCGAATGGGAGGCCCAACTCATGCGGCGTGCTGTACAGAAAACCGCCCAGCAAGATCAGTACATGTTCAGACGCGAGTTGGGCATAATTCAAGATGCTGAGATCAAAGGCATTCAATCTGGAGCGTTCAGGAGGCTGAACACTGATATCGCAAACCGTATAGAAGAACTCGCAGGGCAGCAGGCCTACATAGAACAGAAAATCGAGCGATTGGAACAAGTAGTTGTACAGGACACCAAAATGGACGGAAACGCGAATGTCTCCGTTGAAAACTTGCGAAACAAGGTTGGGCTATATGAAATTTTGGCACAGCGGATTTCCGACGTGTCCAAAACTATCGCGGCTTCTGTCGAGGTTTTTGAGAAATGGGAGGATTGTGTAGACAGGGAAATGGCAGAGAGGTTTACCCAAGTTATAGTGAGGCTTGAAGGTGGTATTGACCAATTTGGTCGTGAGAGAAAAGCTCAAGTTCGAAATATTGAAGAGGCGCGCGACAGCTGTGGGAACTGGGGTGGTCGCCTCGCTGAGAATGTACAACCTGAGGTGATCCAACTTCGGGATAAGCTTGACTTCAATCAGATCCTAGAATCGATAATGGATTGGTTTGAACGCTTTCCGGAAGAGTACATATCTGCTTTTGCTGATGTTTCATCGGGTAAGTTGTTGGGAAGATTAGCGTTGTTGGAAAATGACATTAGCTATATCCAAAAGCTTGAGCAAAGACCAGAAATGATGAAAGCAGCATTCGTCTCGTTTGGGGCAGACCGTTTTGCAAGCTGGATAAAAGCGAGCTGGGAACCTAGGGTATCTGAAAGTTGTGGTCTTATTGGTGATTTAATGCGGCTCCTGAACACTGGCCCAAATGACTTGAAGCATATTGTTCATAAAGCACTACACAGCCGGCTCGAGTTGGAAATCGAAGCTCTTGAGGCATTGAGAGATGTAGGAATTAGAGAAGTTGTGCGGGGTGTATTGCTTATTTCAAAGAAAGGGCAGTTTGACTCTGGTTTACTTCAGAGTGTTTTGGCCTGCGAACGAATCTGTGGGCTTGAGGGCTTTGAAGAAACACTCGAATGGATGGAAAATTGTCCATTTGTACGCGATGATGCCGGAGAAATTCGTCAGCGGCGAAAAAAAAGTTGCGATGATTTGAAAGCGTCAAGTAGTTCAAAGTAAACATACGTATGGGAAACTGTCGAAGTTTTCAAGCACTGCAGTTTCCGAAATGCGAGGTTCATGATTGTAGCTTTTACCATTAATGTGTACATAAAGATGTCTTGACATGCCACAGAATGATATGTCGATGTGCCAGACGTCGCGGTGGTTGTACCAGAGCTAGATCTAGTTTTCCTGTTATGAGAAGCATGACATGTCATCTGAGATTCTTGCCGTCTACTCTTGTTGTGCATGGAAGAGTGAGTATATGTCATGGACATTTCGCCATTGATGGGCCATGATTTGAGCGTATTGTGAACTGGTGGTGGTGCAATACCTGATGTGCAGCTCAACCTTTGTCGCGTGGGATTGCGAGCAACAAACTAGCTTGCAATAAACATGCTTGTAGCTCGATAAGTTAATGATGAGGGATAGAAGATTACAGTTTGGCTTACCCTTACATGCTACAACAATCTATCCCTGGAATCTTACATGATTTTGTAAACTACTGTACCTGACAATGTCAGCTGACTTTCGGTTTTGAGTAGCTTTCTGTAAGAAGTGCTCTTCTATCCTCAGCAGCTAACAACCGCAAACAGCAGTTGAACCCTCCCAGTCGGAGATTTGCCGCGATGAGATAAACTCGGAAGTTCGCTCGCCGAAAGCAGTCTTATCTCCTTCAGCAAAAGACATTTCGTTTTACCATAGCTCACAAGAAGAGAATCAGAATGCGTCTGTACGCCTTCACCTCGCCGGGAACCATCACACGAAGGCCCCTATTGCGTAACAGCTTGTGTGCCAGGGCCCAGTCATGTCGCTTCTTGGTAACCGTTTCCCGATCTTCGAGTTCCCGTGCATTCATTCGCATGCACCACGACGCGGTCACGGATGTTCCCCCGATTCAGACTGAACCAATTGGTGACTCAAACACGAAGAGCTTTCGACTGTTCTATCGTTCTGCCAAAGACATTCGGCTTTCGCCCTGGCATGACATCCCACTTTATCCAGACCCATCTGATACATCTGTTGTTCATTTTGTTAACGAAATTCCGCGTGGAACACAGGCAAAGATGGAAATTGCGACCGACGAGGCTGGTACTCCCATAAAGCAAGACATCAAGAAAGGGGAGCTACGTTTCTACAAATATGGACCGTCTGTCGTCAACTATGGTGCAATCCCACAAACATGGGAAGATCCGTCCTCAATTCACCCTGAATTGAATTTCTGTGGAGACGGTGATCCAGTTGATGTCTGTGAAATTGGCGATGCCGTGATGCCATTCGGTTCCGTCTACAAGGTAAAGCTTCTTGGATGTCTTGCACTTTTGGATGAGGGAGAAGTTGATTGGAAAGTAATTGGAATTAACACGGAAGACCCGAAAGCCAGCGAAGTAAACGACATTGACGATGTTGAACGTGTCTTTCCAGGGAAAGTGCATGAGGTTCGAGAGTGGTTTAGACTATACAAAACGGCTGAAGGAAAGGGGGAGAACGAATATGGGTATGGTGGAGAAGCAAAGAACTTAGCATTCGCTCTAGACGTAGTTGCTGAGACGCACAATAGTTGGGCAGATTTGAAGAGTGGCAAGATTGAGAACGAAGATGAGCTCTCCTTAAAGTAGACCAACAGCGGTTTTGGCACTTCTGTTTTGACGTTCACCTCCCTGCGATATGTGACATTTGCATAACATGCCAACTTCTCATGGATTATTCATGGCGGATTCCTTGGCGAACAATCCAGTAATTCTCCATACCCGGCAGCGTGAAACAAGCGGTGGTGCAACTGTGCGATGTGTTTTTCGTTACCATAAGGTCTAATATTTTGGGGAGGATATTGTTGAAAGGTGAGCTTCGGCGCCTTTTCGAATGATTGTGAGGTAAGTGGCAAAACTAAATCTGAACGACGCCGATGATGTGTTCTGTATTAGCTCTATCGGAATATCACGA
>JAHNZQ020000308.1:491590-503873 GCA_019155205.2 Gracilaria vermiculophylla
TCGTGATATTCCGATAGAGCTAATACAGAACACATCATCGGCGTCGTTCAGATTTAGTTTTGCCACTTACCTCACAATCATTCGAAAAGGCGCCGAAGCTCACCTTTCAACAATATCCTCCCCAAAACATTAGACACTATGGTAATAGACCTTATGGTAACGAAAAACACATCGCATAGTTGCACCACCGCTTATATCACGCTGCCGGTATAGATTTGTTGGACTCCGAAAATGCTATTTTCCACCCATGGATGTAATCAAGAACCTTAAGGGCATGGTAAGCCACCGTCACCTGCCCTTCACTACTAGACGGAGTTCTTCCTTTTTCTCTTCGTAAATGAGCTCAGGTATCGAGCTTACGACTCGAGATGGAGAGTGTGGAAGGTGGAAGCCAGAAACAGTATAGAATACTGTGGTGCTCATACGACTCAGCAAAGTCAGCCAACTTTTGAAGGACAAGCTGCTCACATACTTTATCAAGCACTTGAACTCGATGTCCACTGATGGAGAGACGAGTAGGTAACTTGGGTCGGATCGTAGACGCCGCCTCATCAACGAACATTCTTCAGTATCTTCGCATTTGACGGCCAAAGGCTGTTATGGGTAACCAGATCAAAGATTTCAGATCCCATATAAATCCTATTTAGCATTGCCCGAGGGATCTCGCCCATCCGAGATGCCACACCACTCGCAATGCACGCTGCCTTTCGGAGATGATTTGCCGAATAAGTTAAAGCCATTTTTGCCGGATTTATTGCTCGGAAATAAAGTACCAAGGCAAACACCAAAGACTCCTGACGACCGTGTGTTTTCAAGGACCGCCGCCATCAATCCTCTAGTAGCTACCTAGCTAGCAAGACTCGGCAAAACATTTGAAAGAATTTGGAACTACTAGAAAAAGGATACACGCACTCGCCTTTGCCACTACTCAAAAGTGCAAACCTTTAATCATGTCTCACCACAAACAGAGTTGTCCGTAAATATGCCGTACTTATCTGGCCTTTCCGTTTAACAAAATAACGAGACAAGCAACGTTCTGTTATGCCATATGACTTTAAAAATGTTTGACAAACAAGAGAATTGCCATGCCCATTTTAGAGTCGTCCACAAGAATAAAATGTCGTGCTATATTACTTACACAAAGTACTCAAAGTCACCCACGTTTTCCTACTGCAACATATCTCCCGAAGCCGCAGTTTACAATATGAAATCCGTTCCAAGGAGCTTAAACACAAAACAAGTTTGACACAGACAGAGAAATCACGCTTATTCAACATCGACGATACCTAGTCATGTTCCATACTAATGCCGGCTTAGACTTGGTGGAACGGAACACCGTTTGACAAAAATCCGCAAGCCATCGTTGCACTCAGAAAACAATCGATGTGCAATTCTTTGAAGATAGCATCGCTGAAGAGTGGTCATCGAAATCTTTTAAATTTGGTTAGATGAAAAGTCTCTGCTTCATAATTTTCCCTTCCACTAATGCAATGACATAAGCTTTGCTTGGCTTGAAAGAGTGTTACGACATTTTGACACAGAAGAAATGCTAAAACCATCTCCCTACCAATACATGTGAACAGTCCTTTTCTTCAATCTCAAAGAAAATGATCCTGTGGTATCCCGAATCAGTACTTGGACTACAGAGGGAACGTTGAAAGCCGGCATCGATAAAAGCCTCCCTGAATCAAGTGACAGCGTGCGTTGTCCGCCTTAATTGACCACATGGATATTGATTTGAAGAGGATAGGGTTTTAGAAACGGGCGATTGTCAGTATTACGAAGCAAGCGACAACGGAAAATGTCGGGCTTGGGTGTTTAATATGTAAGTGAATTTAAGAAGATGGATTCTCGGAAACTTTGCGTTTCATGTCACAAATTCCATCGTATCTCCTGAAGAATAAGCTGCTGAGTTTCGATACAAATACCGGACGCACTCGAGCTCAGTGCCCTTTCGCAATTTCCCTCTCGTCGCCTGCCGCCTAGTGTGCCACAGAGCCAACCCTCTCGAATGAGTGCTGGGCCCTCTGGTAGTATTAGAATCATGATGATCGGGTGGAATTCGGCGCAGGTCTTACTTGACGGCCTGAGAGGGGGAAGCTCATCGCGCCAGGCATTGGGTACACAAATGTGTGCGACCGACTTAAAAAGGCTATCATGTAGAAGGGCTTATTCTTCTTCAATCTTTCCCCCCGACTTTAGCTTTATCAACGGAAACGAAGTTTCAATTCTGCGCGTCCGTAAGTTTTTAGTAAATGCGAATATCAACCTTCGCTTTGCGCAGCCTTACGCGATTATCGAAACAGGTCTAGAAAGCATGTATTCACAGATGAACTTCTTGCGCTCAGTATGACAGTATCGGATCACAGAATGATGTTTCCATTAAAGCTTTGGTCTCTCTTACATGAACTGATTCGTCTTTATCCTTGTGCTCCGTTCCTTCCTACTTGTTCATGAGAAAATAATAATCAGCGGGCCAAATCAAGATGTGCGTGAGGGAAAATACAAAACTGAGCCATATTGCTATGCAACAAAGAAGCATCACAAACACCGACCACCCCGCTGTTCATTTTTTCCGTTCTTGTGCATTGCGTTCAACATGAAATGTAAAGGCTGTGGCCCAAATTGCGTCCGTTCGAAATCAAATGCGTCCAAAAGCAGAAAATCTTTTTCGACAAGTGAAGAAAGCTACATAGAATATCCCATTCCTTGATGCTATTGCCCACCAGTAAATGGTTTCAGATATTGGTTCATGATAGCGTTCTAGATTGAAAATTAGGATGGGAATTGCGTCTAGAAACTACATCAAATATAACCATCAAGTATTGGATCGAGGGTGTTTGACAGCGACCTGAACATCAACCTCAAAGATGGGTTGATACTTGCCTCCATAATTTTGAGCACATGCGAGATCTGATATTAGTCAATTGCTTCGCCTGTGTAGCGATCATAAAATTTCTCCACAGATTCCCGACTAGTCCCCAGCTAGTGAGGCGATCCGCTGGAGCCACAAACACGAAAGACTATTTCATGTTATCCCGATCTCACTAATGCAAGTGGGTTCTAATGGTTTCACAGTCGTGCTCTCTGCAACGTTGGTGATGTTTGGAGTTCATCTGAGGACACAGTAGCTGTAATGAGCCCATGAGGTTCCGGGGACGGAATGAAAACATCATCCTCGAAGGCTATATTATTCTTCTCAAAAACTGGAATGTTGCAAGGGAGAAAGTGAAGGTTGGGTAATGAAAATGTTATTGATTCGAGCTCTTGCACATGTTGCACGACAGCGCTGGCCATCTTGAAAAGTGTCTCCTGAACCCCCTTGCTGTAAACACCAGTTTGAAGTGGACCAAAAAACTGCTCCAGAGCAAGCTTAAGAATGCGTTTGCGTAGCACCATAAAGTCAATGCACAACAAGGCTGTTGACTTCTTTGAACGATATGACCACTTTGCATCAATTGTTGTGGCTAATATTCTCTCGGTGGTGTCGGGCAGAGTTGTGAAATTGTCGCGCATGAAATTTTCCCATCCACTCTGAGTAGTTTTCAGTACGCTGAGACTGGGTCATTGGGAGTCGGAGTCAGACATTTCGCATTCACCGAATGTTGTTGAGTGCTCTGGATGGCGTACCTTCTTAGGCCAGACTGAAGGTTTGTTTCCGTGGCAGTCATTTGCACAACACACACGGGAGTACCGTCCGCACCAAGGACAAATCCATGGGCGTGGGGAACGGCATCGACCTGGTATCGCCTCCACGGACGTTCCTCGACTGAGATTCGTACACTTTCTAGGTGTGAATAGAATTGAAGAAAGCGCTTGGCCAGAGCGATTGCAAAAGTTTCAGGACTAGTCATGTGATGACTTTTAGCGAGGACGTAGACGTGATTCTTGCACGTGTCCGTGGCAATTACGAAGCGATTATCACCATGAGTGAAGGAGGCGTCGGTGCCACCGCTGAGCTCTATTTGTACTGTGAATTCGACAAAATCATGGCGGCCTGCGGCGCGCGTTACTTTCGCTACCCGAACTCGAGCCTTCCCGTGGGTCGCCGCTTTGAGGCTTGACCGCATCGCGACGTTTGGCTGGTGGTGATGCGAAGGTATACGGGCAGCTCGTTGTATTGGCGTGCAGCGTGTTCGGTCCCCTGAATGCGGAACGAGACAGCTTAGCTCAAAAGTCCTCCGCAAACGGTATACACGCGGGTCTCTAAAAGGAGCAGGGTCTCGCCACATATCGAGCGCAGCAGCCAATGTGGTGCACCGGTGCACCGCACCACGGTGACCGCCGAAGAGTGTGCTTACAGCGAAACGAGAGTCCAAAGCTCCGTGTGGTCAGGGTGCATGATCGATGATTTGCGATCCGCCATCGCCACGTTCAACGGTACCCACGTGTTCGCCGTGTCACGAAACTTTGAGAAGTCAAGAACTGCACCAGACGCAGCAAGCGTGCTGCTCCTCCTCCTGAGTCTGAACATTGGCGCCTTTTTTTTGGAACATAAATCAAATCTCAGATTTGCTGATCCAACAAGACGATGACCTCTTGCAAGGGCAGTCACCACCATACATTGCTCACTAACGCGGAAGGATTCGCGTTTTCTGTGCGTCCAACAGCTACTATCTTTCGTAGCCTACCCTCACCGCTTGGCCTTTCTTTGCCTTCGTCCCGCACCGTGTGAATGCGATTTGAGACCACGTTTTTTCTTTGAAGTTAAGTTAAGCCGACGTCCCTCTGCTTTCATTCAGCCCACTCTCTTGTAAGATCTTCTTGTGCTGGCGTCCGTCTTAGCATGTTTGCCTTGCGCACACCGTACGATTTGCGCTTTGTATTTTCAAGTCAACTCGTAGCTGAATACTGAGCTTAACAACTGTGCAATCAAGGCCCGTATCTATATTTTGGCTCGTCTTCGAACACATTACTGAGAAAATTCATCTAGCAAACTTGCCACCGAGCCTTTCTTGCTTTCGAACCAACGTCTTCACGGCCGTTTTTTTGTGCCTCTTCCAGCAAGAAAAGAAAAAGTCAATCGCTTCAAATGGGTCGCGGTGGAGCCCCAGCCCGTCGAGGACGCGCGGCGAAAGGTGCCAAGTCGCAGCTGGGAAAGGATAATGTCAAATCCACCGAGGTAGCCAAGCCTGCTCAAGAAGCCAAAGCCACCAAAGGGAAGAAGGCTCCCAAAAACTCCTTAACAGCCGTCCCCCAAGGGGGGAAAGCTCCTATCTCCAAGACACCAACAACCCTGTCGATACGCACCGTGCCGGCCCGTGCACGACGGAAGCCCTCTAGATACTCAACTGAAGTAACGCTTGAAGAACGGGATCGACACCAAAATGAAGAAACTGCTGTAGCCGATGGAATGAATCTTCTGGAGTTGTTCCGTTCTTCTCTACGATTGATTTCCGAAGAAACCAGTGAGTCGGGCAAGATTGATGCAGCGATGCGCGGTAAAGAAAAGATGCAAGAAGCATTAGCTGGCCACAAGGTCACGGAACGAGATTGGGCATCTTTTGATGTCGTTTCGAGCATGTCGGAAGCTTTGGACCTGGATACAGAGCCTTCGTTAGAGTATACCCTGGGCGTACTCGGAGTCACCGAACTACCTGAATCATTGGAGGAGCGCTCTCGTGCTCTTGGGGCGAAGAAATACAACGAGATGTACCGCAGCTCACTGGCTCGCCGAAGAAAAGAAGAGAGAGAGCGGAAAACCGAAAAAGCGGAAAAGGCCAAAGTAGAAAGAGAACGAAGGGAAAATCAGAATAAGGAAAAAGAGAAGCCGAAGAAAAAAAGCGATGTCTTGGATGAAATGAATCATGATAATATGGATGTGGACACGGAACGAAAAGGTCCAGATAGCAAAGAAATTCAGAGAAGCAATGAAGACATGGTACAAAGTGTCAAAAATGTGACCATTGATGAAGCGCAAGGGAAAGAATCATCAGAAAAAGTAGATCAAGCAATGCTAGATAGCGAAGGTAGTACAGACAAGAAGTTGAAAGTTCTTGGTCAGGAAGAAACAGTGAAAGAGAAGAAAGTCGGTGAAGAATCAAAAGGTATGGCAACACAAAAGGAAGTGGAAGTTGCCAAGAACAGTGACAGAGATCATGACGCAAACACAAAGCATATACTAAGTGCAGACGAAGCAGTTTCCTCTGAGAAAACCTCAGAATCCTTTTCTACGAAACGCTCCGATCCTCATAGCATCGTGCAGGCAAATAAGGCATCAGCTGCATCCGGAGGGAATGAAGGAGCTGATGTGAAAACTCAATCACAAGTGCGAAGATCATCCCGCCTTAAAGCTTCGGAACCACTGATTGAACAAGAGCATACAGAGGGTGCTACCGAAGCGAAGAACCCAAACAAACAACGGCCAATGAAACCCAAAGACATGATTGAAAGCCATACCACTTCAAAGGGTGCAAAACCTTCCCAAGAAACAGACGCGGATCTCCCAAAACCTGAAAACTCCACCGAAGAGGCAGAAAAGACGACATCATATACTGCAAAGAGCGAGGAAGAGGATCAAACTACCAACATCAACGAAGATGATGCCTCTAAGTCGGAGGAAAGTTCGAAGCCGTTTACGCGGTTACCAAAAAGAAAAGGTCGCAGTAGATTTGGTGCAAAAGCTCCGCGTGCTAATCCCGCAAAGGAGCAGAGCATCAGTGCCCATCCAGGCGTTGGTATCAAAGCTGTTACAGAAAAGGTCAAGGATGACCACAAAAACCAAGGACACGATAGCAAAGATGCCGTTGATAAAAGCGTCACACCCTCCGCTGAACCTACCAAGCAACCTATGAACGCAAAGGCGATTGGCAAGATGTCAGATGGGGAGACGGCATTGGGAGAAGAAGCGGGCGCCATTGAGAACAGAGACGGAGACACTAGAAAGACAGCAGGCGAGCTATCTGACGAGAAGAAACTCACAAACAAAAAGGATTTAGAAAAATGTAACACAGAGAACGAGACTGGGGAAGCTCCAAAAAGAGGGAGGGAGAAAGCATTGCCATTGCTGGGAAGTCGGCTTCTTGCAACCAGCGAAAATTCTCGTGTTCCTGACAAGGTACGGTATGAGAAAGAATCAAGTCAGGGCATTAATACTAACGAGCAAGATGGCGCTCCGGAGAAAGATAACAAAATTAAATCCAAGGCGGAAGCAGATCAGGTCAAATTGTCCTCCGCAGTTCAAAAAGAGAAGCAGGTAGAGACTCAGGATTCTGGAGAGAAAAGTGCTATCAAAGCAAACGACTCGCATGGAAATCGCGAGAAGAAGGTAAACAAGAGTAAAAGTGAAGTTCATCATGATAGAGCTATCCGCAATCAATCAAGAGATGCCAGTCAAGAGAAGGCAGCCACAAATGAGAAAAGTGAAGCTCCTAAGAACCAACAGAATTCTCCCTCCAAGAACACTTCGAAACAAGCTAAAGAGAATATTGTTAAACAAGAAAATCGGTCTGAAAAGAAGCGACCTTTAACAACGAAAGAATTGGAAAAAGAGGCTATGGCCGCAGTGTTTGGAGATTCAGATTCAGATGAGGAAATGGAGTTGGACCGGGCAAACGTAGACGAACATGCAGGGGACGACAGGAACGAGCGGCGGGACTTGGGAATATCGAAAGACATGGACTCAAAGCAGGAGAAGTCGGTAAAGGATATGATAGATGAGGACGGTGAAGGTGACATATCTACTCGCCACATCAAAAGCAAAGGAAAAGGACGTGGACGTCGACGTGTGCATCAAAAGGAGGGCCCGCAGGCTGTCATCTCAAAATCAGAGAGGCGTGTTAGTTCTCGAAGGCATTCAACACGGGAGGACATTGTTATCCCACACTCGAAACACACACGTCTTCGTCGAGAATCGACGAATCTCACAGATGGAAGATTAGTGTTAGATACAAATGATGAGCATATGCTTCAGTGTGCGGTCGTCTGGCAAAAGGTCCAGACAGAGAAGATTTCAATCCCTTTTCGGGAACCTGTACAAAAGAAAGATGCCCCGGACTACTTCGATATCGTGAAGAAGCCAATGGATTTAGCTACGGTGAGGAAGAACATGGAAGGGGGGATCATCAAATCCCCTGTTGACTTTTATGATCAGATGATACAAATTGTCAAGAACGCCTTCATTTATAATCCGAAGGATTCAGATCTTTGGGAGCTTGCTACAGAATTAGAAGAGCTGATTCGAGATGCTACTCGACCAATCGTTATAGATTGGTGCAAAGTACACGGTGAAAGCTGTGATTTCTCGGATAGCGATAAAGAAGCTGAAGAGGCGGGAGAAGAGGACATTCACCATGCGGAACCCGAAACTGCAGAAGTACAGAAAAGGAAAAAACGCATTGGAAGACCTCCAAAGCCTCGCAAGGAAATAGAGGTGGAGCCCATTACCTCATCTAAGCGAGGGAGAGGGCGAGGAAGAGGTCGAGCGCGTGGCCGTCGTGGCGGTGGGATTACTCGCACGGCGGTCAACAGAAAGAGAGCAGCAGAGTTCGAGTCTGACTCCGCAAAACCGAAGAAAAGAAGAGTTGGTCGTCCGCGGAAGGACGGTTCATGAGTTAATTCCGATGCTCGAAAACACCATGCTTACCGTATTTCGAATGTGGTCGTCGTGAGTTAGATTTGTTGTAACGGTTGGGCGTGGTTAGGTCACATCGATAGAGAATTACATCTTTATTAGATGAACGGTGCACTGTTTATTGCGATTTGTAAACGTTTGCTGTCCACTGATCTGCTGTTTTTGGGTTAGCGAAAACCCTACTCGACCTCAACCTCTCGGGCTTGTCGAACATTGGCCGAGTGCAGTGGTCTGTTCACTTCGTTGTTCGCCGGTTGTCTTACCAGGCGAACCGCATCCGTGCGGAATATTAAATACGAGCGGACTTCTTCGTCAACTTTGGGCTTCGTAGACGCTTCCAGCCGTCGTTCAGCGAATAATCATCATGAGCATAGCGTTCATTACACCTGTTCTCCCCGTTCAGGCGAAGACGAAGACATGCGCGTCTTCCAGAGTATCCCCGGCAATGCTCCAATTCCGCACGCCGCGTAATCCGTTCAAGTTTGACGGCGGAAACGGTTCAGGTCGCTTCTCCGGTGGCGGAAATCCATTTGGAGGAAACACGGGATCCGGCTTCGGTTCCGGTCGGGGTTCTAACAATCGTCGTGGTCCTAGCGGCGGCGGTGCTGCTGATAATTCTGGAAATATCTTTACTTCCTTGTGGGCGTCATACAACTCCTCACTGGAAAAGAATCCCATTGTGACTAAGGCATTCACCTCTTTAATAGGTTTCTTCCTTGGCGACTTTCTTGCGCAGAAGTTCCTTGGCGAAAAAGATGCCGAAATCGACAGGGCCCGCTTGGCCAGAATGGCGAGCTTCGGTTTCCTCATTCATGGCCCCACTGGACATTACTTTTACTCTGCTCTAGATAGGGTGATAGTCGGAGCTTCTCCGCTGAAGGTTGCAACGAAGGTTATCGTCGACCAGGTTTTGTGGGCACCCATCTTCACAGCGCTGTTCTTCGGATACTTGGGCGTCGCTGAGCGTAAGACAGTGGAACAAATCAAAAACAAAGTGAAGAACGACACCTGGAAAGGAGTGAAGGCAAGCTGGAAGGTACGTCCACCACATTCAAGAAATACTGATTCTCCGTTCCCTATTCTCCCAAATGTCTCACAATCTAACAAATTATGTTCTCTATTAATACTTCATACCTGCATAGTTCTGGCCCTTGGCTCATACCATCAATTTCGCATTCATTCCCACTTCTCAAAGGCTGTTGTACATCAACACTTTACAGGTTGGTTACAACATGATCCTCAGTCTCTTGGGCAATAAGTAATATACGTCAATCTGGCCGTTCGTACAGCTCGATTTACGGTCTCATCTGTACTTCGCAGTGTTGTTCCCATATCACAGAACAACATCACCCCCGCTCTATGCTCGTAAATAGTTTTCTCGAATAGTTTCTGTCAACGTTGGCGTCAGCGACGCTCGAATGTGTAACTCGGTAAGGTGGGCATTTAATCTGATTCACGAAAGCACACCGCCTCCCTCGTAGGGTACTCCCGGCCATTACGGCGAGAACTCACGTCGCATTCAATCGCGGACAAGTGAGTGAACTTTACATGCAGCTTATGATACCAAATTTATGGAAGCAGGTTACACTTAGAAGCTTCTCGCAAAGTCCATGTCGCTGATTCTAACCTCTCGTTGTAGTGATTCTTCCCTAACGCGAATTTTGGCCACACGTTCGCTGAGACTGAACATAGTGTACTCTTGTTCACCAGTCACTTCACGTTCGACGTGAAGCCAATCCGGTAACTCAACGTCATCTTCCCCCTCGTGACAGTGACATCGAAGGAGCCCGATTTCTGGATCAACGTTCGTTACATAATCCAGAACAAAGTAGTTGCCATGGAACAGAAAGCATCTCCGTCGAATACGAACAGTTCGACGAGACATGTCACAGTGGGCAAGAAGGCTAAGATACTCCCTGTTTGTTACTTGCCTCTTTGTTTCAGTGGCGGCAGTTCTTACTTTGTGAACAAAAGTGTTGCGTGAACCAGTGCCTCGTTTCCTGACACTCTCCTGCACATCGCGGCCTAGCCCTCGCGACAGGAAGGTCTGCTCCACCCAAAACCCTTCCGCACGGAACGACAGTTCTTCCTCTATGTCGCTCAACAAGAACTTGCGAACAATGCGCTTGGTGAGATGTAATCCAGCCACCTCACAGACCCTCGCATCGACGCGGTTGATTTTCTCTCGAAAGTTAGTGCGGTTGTCGACGATGCGAAGATGCGGATGACCAACCCAGGCGCTTTGGGTGCGCTTATCGAGACGAATGGCGTGCTCTGGAGATTCGGAACGAACTTTATTGTTTTCCAGCGTGTAGAAGCTGGTGGCTCCGTCCGCTGCTGTGACGAGGTGAACGACGACGTCGTAGCGCGCGTCACGAATGGAAACCATGTCCCATGCATTTTCAGAGAGCATGCGGTTCCACAAAGACGGGGGCATGTAGGCACGGCCGTCGCAAGTGCCGCGGTCGCACAGAACGAAGCTGGGTTTGTTTGACGCGGCAGCCAGGGAAACGAAAGCATCTTCGAGGGCAATTTGAGTGCGAAGTAACTGGGTTTGAAAGTTTAGCACTTGCGCTGCGGTGAGACCTTCAAACGTGGCTCCGCCAGTAAACATGAGGGTGGCGGCCTCGGGTACGATGTAGACTCCGAAGCCGCGGGAGCGCAGGCGCTCGGAGACCTCGGCCAGAGCAGTGGTTTTGCCTGAAGCAAGGTCAGCTTCGGCTTGTTTGGGGCATTGCGCGAAGGATCGAAATAGGCGTACCTGCGCACGGACCACCAGTGATAGCAATTCGGTAGACTGGATTTTGTCTTTGAGACACCGCCGAAGCGGAATGGGGGCGATGGAGGGGGAGAGTCATTTGAGAGGCAAGGAAAGAGGACGAGCTAGAATGGGATGTGAGATGTTGCGATGATTCTGAGCGCGGCTCGGAAAAATGCTCGAGCCAGTGGTAAATGTTGAAGGCATACGCGTGGGAGCAATCTAAGCGTGTCATCCATGGTACGGCTCGCGGTATGTGTACATATTAGGGGGTGAAGGGGTGACCCCGTGCAGTGGCGACCAGTGGCTGAATGGAGCAATGCCGCACACGGTGGGCATGGCGGAGTGGGGCGGCGTTTTAGAGCGGAATTGGCGGGGTGTGTGGCGGCGGCTCGGCATCGGCGCAGCTGCAGCACATACGGCCACGCGTCGCACGGCAACACGCTGGCAGCGCCACCCTTGCCCATGCGACGCATGCCGACGGCGCCCCGCGCGCGCTGCGCCGCACGGACGCGGCGCGCAGCAGCGCGCGGCGACGGCGCCGATTGCCGCCCGTCGCGCGACTCAGACGCAGCTTGTTCGTCCGTCCGCGGCCGCCGCCGGCACTTCAACCGCCGCCGCACGGCAGCCGCCGGCACGATGGCGAGCGCACGCTGCCGCGCCGGCGACGCGCCCGCCGCCGCGCGCAGCAAAGATTCGACGCCGCGTGCCTCGCGCCGCCCTTTTTTTGCGGCGCACTTTGCATCTGGCGCCGTCCGTAGCACCAGTGATGATACGCTTAGTTTCTCAACGTATAGCCGGCGCACTCTCTCTCGCGTCCCCTGACTCGCCCCCCCCCCCCCCCCCCCCCCCCCCCCCCCCCCCCCCCCCCCCCCCCCCCCCCCCCCCCCCCCCCCCCCCCCCCCCCCCCCCCCCCCCCCCCCCCCCCCCCCCCCCCCCCCCCCCCCCCCCCC
>JAHNZQ020000308.1:503973-521038 GCA_019155205.2 Gracilaria vermiculophylla
CCCCCCACCGAGGACCCCCCTCCCTTCTCCTCTCCCTGCCCCCCCCCCCCCCCCCCCCCCCCCCCCCCCCCCCCCCCCCCCCCCCCCCCCCGCTTCCACCCCCCCCTTCCCCACCCCCCCCTCCATCTTCCCCACGAAGCTGGAACGCTGACGCCACGCACTTACCGCGCCCGCGCGCTTCTCGGCGCAGCTCTTTCACACGGCGTCCGCCTGCCCCTGCCATCTTCAACTTTCCTTTCGTGTCCACCCGTCATGGCGTCAGGTTCCGGGAAGCCTGTCGTAATCCTCGGCACCTCTTCTTCCACCCGCCACAAGCTGTTCCAAAAAAATTTCCCCACCCCGTTCTTAACAATGGTTCCAGACATCGACGAGAAGGCTATCTCCGTCGGCACTGCAGATCGCAGTCAGTCCGATCCCAAGGCACTGTCGCTAAAGATTGCAAACGCAAAAGCTGATGCTTTAAAACAAATGCTACCTCCAAATGCTATTCTAATCACCTCCGATCAGGTGCTCTTGCACGGTGGAAAGATCCGTGAGAAGCCACGCTCTGTCGAAGAATGCCGCCAATACCTCAAAAGCTACGCGAGAAACCCGGCCACAACCATCACCGCCATTGTCATTCACAACTCTGACACCAACCACAGAATAAGCGGCGTCGACACTTGCACACAACATTTCCGCACCATTCCGGACCAGGTTATCGAGCAACTGCTGCAAAAAGGGCATGTGCTTCACAGTGCGGGTGGCATTACCGTCGAGGACGAATTGCTCGAGCCTTACCTTTCCATTCGCCAAGGTGACTTGGACAGCTTCATGGGACTTCCCATTCGACTCTTGCGTCGACTTCTGTCCGAGATAGGAATTCGTCTCTGATCGCGTATTCTTTTCTCAAGTGTCGCTGTTTGTGCCATTAACGTTGACCGTTTCATATCTGATGTGCGGCCCGTCACCCCCCCTGCCACCCCGGGAGGCAAGACGCGAGCCAAAGTACGCAGCCAGCGCAAAGGCGGCGGCGCCCGCCATCTTGCGCAAGTCCGTTGTATACATTTCTCGACCTTGCCTGCCTATTTCACGACTTGTTGTTGTAACCATACTACGCGTCGAACCATGGAGCACCCCACGTAAACATCCACTGTGTAAGTGGTACTGTTCGTCCACTCTTCGCAAATACTGGGCGCACCTTGCGCACTGAATCGTGGTGAATGCGCATTGTAGTTCATGCGTCATGTGATGCACACGCGAATACTCTCGCCCGCAGTATTGGCACTGACGAAAAGCGTCCGAAAACTGTGCCCCAACTTCGCGTGTGCGACTGGAGGGCAAAACGTGCCTCGGCATGTCGCGCGCGGCATCTTGACGGCTGCGACTGGAGGGCAAAACGTGCCTCGGCATGTCGGGCGCAGCAACTTGACGGCTGCGACTGGGGGGCAAAACGTGCCTCGGCATGTCGGGCGCAGCAACTTGACGGCTGCGACTGGGGGGCAAAACTTGACTCGGCATGTCGTGCGCGGCAGCACCGTCAATGGAAGTGGAAAGCGGAAACGGCGGGACGGAAAGCGCTGGAGACGACGGCGCCTCAGACGGCGTTGCGACGGCCGCGCGCTCGTCCGCTAGCTTCCTCATGTAGCTCACATTTCGATACACTCCATCCTGCTCGCGGTCGTAGTGGTTTTCGTGAAAGGGCTGCGGTTCGCCGACTTGGCGCTGATGAACGTCGATACAAGCGCTGTGGGATTGGGCGTATTGCTTGTACACGGAATGAGCGTATGCAGTATCCGGCTTCCGACGACCACGGGTTTTAGTGTTTGCCTTGGTGGCGTTTCGTTGGCACACGACGTTGTGCAGAACACGATTATGTTCGAGCACCCGCGCGTCGCACGTGGTGCAGGTAAAAGTTGGGCTGTGCCTTGTTGGCGTAACTCTTGCTCGCGGCATGATTCACTCGCTTCTCAAGTCCGTGCACGGCGCCCGGTACGATATCAGTAAATGCAAAGAAACAGGGCAGCACGCGTATGTCATAGAGTTTGGAACAGAAAACAGAAAATGCGGAAAACGCACGACGCACGACGCTGTTTGTGTTGTAGAACGCAGGCAGTTGAAAGCGTCGGGCTGCGGCGGGCGCGGGCGAGGGCGTGAGAACAGTAGAGCGTGTGCTTTTAACGAGCGCGACGGTCTCGAGCGTCTGCAACACGCCGCAGCAGGTTGCGAAAAGGCGCAAATGCTGTGAAAGCTATGTCGAAAAGGCTATGTGGACGTGCGTCACACCTACGTGTGATGCAAGCCTCATTGAACTGGTGGCAGCATCAATTCGAGAGCGTGAGATGGTTTCGCATGGTTGGCAAGCCACGCGGCTGGCGCTCTCGTCTCCACCAATAGGGAGCGCGGAGCTTAGCAATGATCTGGAACAGCACCAAACGTCGCCCGTCCATCGCGCCCCCTGCACACACTGCGCTGAGAAGCTCTCGAAAGTGCTCAAGCATCTCGATCCCCAAAGCACCAACGGTAGATACATCCGCGCGCAGTCGCAGTTGCGCCCGATTGATCCAGCACCACCTATATGTTTCATTACGGCGAGCGAGCGAGTTGGCAGAAAAAAAGTTTCAGAGCACTGACCCTTCCGAGACGGTGATAGGCGCAGCCGCTGTTCTTTGCCAATGCGTTGGCCCTATTAATTTGAAAGCTGCTACGAATCATGTCAGCAGTGTCTCCCTCCCCAGTGCCGCGACACCGTCTGCTGCTTGAGCGTACGTCCCATGTTCTGCATCCTCCTTCAGCACACATCATGCATATCAAACTGTTGAGCACTTGACGCATATTTCCCGCTGTGAAGCGCCAGCATTCGCAGCTTTTCAACCACAGTATTGAGAAACACACAGTTCAACCATGCTCATCCTTATTGCTCTCCTTCTCGTCTCCCCCTTGTCCTTCGCCACCATCGACAAGCACCCATTGTCCAAATGTACCCTCAAACAGCCGACGCCCACTGAGGCTTCTAAACCACCACATCTCCCGGCAATGCAAATGCTCCTCAATGACGAAGACACATTCGAGACTTTCTTTTCGCACAATTTTGAGCGTCATGTTCTTCACATCGATGATTCCTATCGCTCCAATCGACCTCTTTGGATGCGAATGCACCGCCGCTTCGTCCCGAATCATGACATTGATACCATTTTGAACATCTCCTCACAAACATTTTCCCTTTCCATTCCTACTGATCTTGAGGTCACTCGCTATAATTTCTCCAACTTCATTCGCCAAGCTTTTGAACCTGCCGCCCACGCTCCTCATTTAAAAGTCTTACAGCATGCCTTCCGAGACGGCTTCGAACTTGTCCTACACCGTATGCAGACGCGCTCCGCATCAATAGCCCGCTTTACCGACTCCTTGTCCGCGTTTTGGCACGTCTCCGTTGAGGCTTCTCTCCACTTCTGTCCACCAAGCATATCGACAAAACATTTGCGAGATCCCCGCGCAGCTACTTTGAACAATGGTGAGCTGTTCGTCGTGGTCCTGGATGGCCAATTGATGGCCAGCGTTCATGAAACAGTTCGTGATTTTCCGCTTCCATCTGAAACCGGTCCCAACTCTCACACCGTTCTTTCATCTCTTCAAAACCCTTCACCCAAGACTTTCTCACTGGATGAGGGAGATGTTTTGTACGTCCCACGGGGTTCTGCTTCCTACTTTTTGGGGAAAAATTCCCCAACCCTCTATGTAAGCTTCCATATTCGCACTGACCAAGTGTCGGCAACAATGGTCTTGCGATCGATGCTGTCCGCTGCTGAGAAAAGGTCAGAAGGGCCATTGGGACAGCGTGCAGCGTCTCAGCTGCAATGGTTTGATATAGTAGACTGTGCCATGCGTGTGGCACACGACCTGGTTCCCCCTTTAAGACGATTCTTTCCTCTTTCCGGTGCGATAATCGATGCGCTTGAAGATGCAGGGAAACCTGTAGGTCAAGAACTTGCTGTCGATGTCCTGCAAAAGTTCGTCGTGTCTGCCCAAAACGCGTTTTTCGACCCATTCATTGAGGCTGTAACGGCTGGTGATGTTGCAGTTGACGATTCATTGTTCAAATGGGCCGAGGAAATTTCCAGCCAGAGACAAGAATCAAACTCTTATCGTCAAGCAAAGGAAATGTTTAGGCATTGCTTAGATTGGTTGGGAAGGCAAAGCGATGCTCCCAGCGACGGGGTTTCGCAGCTAACATTAGATTGGTTCACAGCCTTGGAAAATAGAAGAAAGTCGGAGCTGGAAGCACGACACAAAGCATTTATGGCTCAAGAAATCAAAGTCGATACAACAGTAGATAAAGGTCTGATATGCCCAGATGACGAAGATTTTTGCGCTCTGGCTGCGAGTTCATAAAGATACAGTTTAGAGGAGCCAAATTTTTTTGCTTTGTTTAACACTACATGCTTCAAAAGACAGAAGGGAATCCATTGGTTTGACTCCTTTTGCGATGGTCCCCATTCCGCCGACAATCACAAATACTTATCACTAACCTTAGATCATGCAGGGTTCTGAGGACTAGGTCCATATAGGCCAAGATTTACCAATCTTTTATCTTGCCTTTTTTCGATGATGTGGCTTTCCTGCCGGTTGTTTTTCGCACATAGAATCTCGCATCGCAAATCCGTTTCACACATCCCATTCCTTCGTATTATACTACTAGCATCATCAAAACATATTATCACCCCACTTTCTCGAAGAATATTCCTGCACACTTAACATTCTCTCACCGGCCGTTGATACTGCTTCTTGCAAACAATAGAGCCCATCATTTTTCTTGTGAACCCTATAATAGTTCATTGCTTCGGCGGGGAGCCAATACAGCCCAAGCCGTTTTTAATCTCTGTTCTTGCTGACAACAAATGCTTGCTCTTCCCATAGACGATTGTCAAGGAGATACCAGAGCAAAACCCCAACATTGTACTTTGAAGAACTTGGAACGTAGCTCGCTGCTGGTGATTTTTTGCTCACACGGATGTGTCCAATCATAATCTTGCTCAAAAAGAAATGGAAGACTTGCGACCTAAATCTCGATTGCAGTGATTCGTCGGCAATCTCCGCATCTTCAACGAAGCAGTCGCTCTCCAGTCTTAAAAAGTCCCATGAGATCTTATTTCCGATAACACTCGGGCCGGTAACTTCTTGCAATAATCTCCGAATGAGTTTAGTCCTTTTCCGGAAAGCATTCACTATACCTTCTTTCGTTACGACGACCGTGCGTGTGTTTTCTTTGTATTTGAGCGAGATCTCGTTCTCAGTATAAAATCGAATCGATTGTAATCATGTGCGAGGAATACACCAAAATTCGAGCCTTTCTACGTAGAAAGACTGGTCCTTGAACCATGGCGACCCCCGATGCGTTCCACGCCGCAAGTGGTATCGAATTCATATTACTGGCCAATTCGTGCACTTTTGGTACATGAGTAGGCTCAAGCCCTTGCTTCGTTCATCCCCCATGGGTCTTATCGCCTTCGACCAGAACTGAACCAAAACTCCAACCGTGTGAAATCAGACAAACTTGAGTCATATATGCCTTGACGATAACGTACAAGGCACTCGTCAAAGCAGAAAATGCCTCGGGCGAATCAGGAGAAAGCGCTTCACATGCTCGGTAAACGTCAGCGGTTAGATTGAGATATCCTGCGTTCTGACATGCGGGTCCGACAGTCAAGAAAGAATCAAAGGTATCAGCGGGAACAGAGAACTGTAAAAGGGCTAAATATCTCCGTCATACCCATGGCAGGGACGGCAGAAACCTGAGCAATGTGGTGCATCGCAAATTCTTGAGATGGATCCATAGATTGCGCAGCTGCTTGACCCAATGGTTGCTCCGGAGGCGGAGCCAAAAGCAGAGCGGTAGGTTGAAGAGGGGTACCGCTGCAGGTTTGAAGAATAACAAGGCTGTCTTGTGCAGTTTGAGCAACGTATTGATCCGTGGAGGACAACTGAAACGGGGAGCAGCATCCATTTGTTGCGAGGGTTGAGGGTGTGTCACAGAGTTAGTTGCAACGGAGTTCGGAAACACGACCTCTTCAACAGCGTGATCTTCCAGGGCGACACATTGCAACGAACTGATTTGTGCTGTATCGGAGTGCGCATCGTGTTGATGAAGGCTACGTTGGTGGCGGCGCCGTCGTCCGTAATGTTCGGACGATCGGTCATCGGATATGGAATGCTCTGCAGCTTTGTTTCTATGTGCTTGGGATGGGTTGACTATGCCGAGGACGTGTTTCGCTTTTGCTAGGAATTTGAAGCGATGGACGGGTGTGGCAAATACTAAACGGCCTATATCTCGCTCTTGCTCTGGAGCTGTTGTTTTCGAAATTGAGAGTGGTTAGCAGTAGAAGATTGCACATTAACGTGCGATGCAGCGAGATGAGGGTGTTGATTTAAAAGCGCTATGTGTGCATGACAAGTTACTGCAAGAGGCATCCACGCCACCGTGGACAACGGGAGCAGCAGAGACGTTGATTTCTCCAAAGCATTGGCCATGTTCCTGTGCTTGGGGAAGAGGTGGTGGCAAGATACTCTGTGATACGTTGAGCTGATGGTGTGGGTCCATCGGGAGGAACGGTATTTCTGACGAAATGATCAAGTTTGGATAGAGGTCAATTGGCGGGTGTGACTGCTCGTTCGACATCACGTGGTTGTCCGGTTGAAGGGGGTGCATGCTAGCAGACGCGGGATGTTCGTGGAAATGAAGCGCGGGATGCGTTGCGGGATCTACAGCAGCAGGCTGGGAAGGGTAGAAGGGGTTGTGCGACTGGACAGGCATGGCGGATGGAGCGTGAGCAATTGAGGATGCCGAGGAAATGGGAGAAGAGGAAGACGGGTGCAGTGACGAAGTTGAGTGATCAAAACGCGAACCAAGCTGGCGAGGCAACGAAGGGCGTGGCGCGAAGTGCAAGATGATGGCCGTAGCACGGGGCTGACAGCCCAGAGGGGAAGGAGAATTAAGTTTGCTCACGACTTCAAAGACGAGCGGTTCGAAAATACACGGCTCGCGAAGGTTGCCATCTGCGGCGTAAAGATAGACGTTCACAAAAGCGTTTCTATGAGAAGGCGGTGCTATGATGAAGGACTCGTTGTGTTTGCTGTAACTTTCGACTCAAGTGGTTCATTATGCTAAGAACCTTAGTACGTTCTGCTATTGCTTGCATACGCTTTCGGTTTTCCAGCTCAAGGCGTTTTTCCTCGAGCTGTGAGCCTGCAATGGTGTTTTTTTTGCTGTATTCTCAATCGTTCACGCTCAAGCCTTCTAAAAAATTTACGAGGAGATTCTCGTGAAACTCTGCGAGCAGACGAGATCTCGTATGTGCACGTAATACAATTCTCGTATACGCCGTACACATTACGTTCGTATGCGATGTGTATATGGGGTATCTACGAGATATGTTCTTGCGTGAACTCTCTAATGATCAAAACTTCGCAATGCCCCCTCCGTTGAAGGCAACCCTCTTGGTAACACTTTCATAGAAAGTATCCAAAAAGACATTCTACTCTATGTTCCGTCAATTAAAGAGTATCAATTGATTATACAGTACTTCATCTAATTGCGGATTTGATTTTGTAGAAATGCTCTTGATGGCACAGAGTGATTCCTGGCGAAACGAATTTGGTTTGCGTCAGTGATGGTGCAAGGTGACGATAAGACATATTTTAAGGCATGTTCGCATGCACATAAAATACATGGCAAAGATTGAAGTTGGAAAATACAAGGGGTCAAGAGCAGAGCGCTACAACGGGAACCAAGCCTTCCGAGTCACCATCAAACGTATCTGACATTGAGAAAAAAAAATCCCTTTCGTTTTATCCTCTTGTGTTCCCTGGAATTATTTGCTGAAAGCTAGTGTAGATGGGTGTACGGGCGGTGAAATGTTGTGACCATGGCCTTTGCGAGAGTGATATTAAGGAATAAATTAGTTGCGGATGCACAGTCATGGGATCGTGAAACAATGCTTGCACACTGTCCATCATATATGCTGTCTGCAACATGAGAAAACGTATTGGATACAAAATTGATGGAAAGGGTTTCAAGCAAAAAGGCCGTCGATGAGTAAGGTCATTCGCATGCGTGAAAACGACGATGATTGTCACAATATCATTTCCAAGCAACTCCAGAGTTGTACAAAGAAGGCCTCGGCCACAAAACTGCTGCTGATCTGGTCTACTCCTCGAGCCATGTGTTTTTCGAAGGACATCTAGAACAGATTCATGCCAAGTAAGCATCGAGTTCGGTACTAAAATGGTCAATCATCCTCTGTGGATGTGACAATCTATTTGCATCTCCAGAAACGGCGACAAACAACCCGTTTCCGTAGGAGAATATAGCGATATTCACAGTAGTGTTCGAATCAATCGGAGGAAATATATATACACTTTGAACCTCCACTCCGTCCACAGAAACTGTAGATACAGGGCCAGGTACGTTCGAAAACAACACACTTGCGGACTTACTCAGACGTTTCCAAGCCAACCGCCTGGCTGCACGTGGTAGAAATGTGAGCATGCGCATTCCGACCAACGCCAAATGCGGCTGCAAGCTTCGTTTCATTCGGTTCATCTCATGTACACATGATTTGCAACGTTCCTCCGCATCTTCCAGATGAATTGGCAGGCGCACAGGCAAAATTGCGAGCTGATTAGATACATCTTCGTCTCGAAACTCGTCAAAGACGTGCCTGTTGAACGGCATGGCAGTGTGAAACCTTCGAAGTGCGTCGACGTTGTGACCCAGCTCTGTCAAGTACGCACGTGCGGCACCTGCAAAAGCGGCCATCAAGACATCGTTTACGGTTGCACCTCTCCGCTTCGCCGCAAGCTTCAACTTTGGCATGATGTCAGGTCGAGGCGCAAGCAGTGCGCAATGAGTGACACCGTTCGGCTTGGGCTGCGTGAAAGGCGTCTTGGGATCTGCGCGGAATGGGACCATAGCAGATTTCTTTAGATCACCCACGGTTTCAACGCAAGCGCGAAGAATGGTGCGATGCGGACGCCGCGGCCTTGACAACGACAGTTTGGCCGAGAAGTCGGCTGAGTCAATAACTCGAGAAAGAAAAAACTTTACCAGACCGATTCCGTCAGAGATGGAATGGTGCACTCGAAGTACGAGAGTGGTGCTGCTTGGCCGGGTTTCAGGAGTGAGGGACCATTTTGGGAATACAAATAGCCTCCACAAAGGACGAGTTTTGTCCAAAGCGGTTGCCATGACGTGATCGAGACGCGACGTAAATGCTTGGAGTTGTTGTTGCTCAGACAAAGCAGGGGATATGACGGGCTCGACAGCGACGTGGTAAGCAGTAATTTGAGTGGAGTCGGCTGAGAGTAAAGCATCACGCTGAAATCGATATGCGCCTCGACGTTTGATCAGAGTGCTACGAAAGCGGGGATGGGACAAAAATCTTGGGAGGATAGTGCGTTGCAGGTCTTGAACAGTGAGAACGGAAGAGAGGGTGAAACAGACGGTAATGGTGTCCTGCTTAGAGGGGGTGAGTTCATCAAGCATGATGCGTTCGAGCGAGTTGAGTTTCTGCCATGTTTCACGCGGCGCCTTCGGGGGACGATGCTGATTAGGACTTGGCGAAGGCGATTGTTGAGGGCGATGGATGCACCGAGACATTGCTGACAAGACGAGGGTCGCGCACGCCGCACACGATGGATGGAGTGCGCATTACGGCGGCGCCAGTGATGGCGTCGAAAGCGATGTGTAAAGCGGAATGTGCACTGGAATGCAAGTGGCAAGTTCATCCTGTTATCGTCGAGTGCACTCGTAAGCGTCCAGAAAGTACTCACACTTGTCCACGTACAACGTATACGCACCGTGCAGCAATGCGTGATCTTTTGTGATGCTCTCACACCCAGATGAAGCCCTTTTCGACATGGACAGGGGCCTTCAACTTTGCAGCGTGCGCAATTGCCTTTTTGACAAGCTACAAAAAGAAACGACATGGCTTTCTAGCTGGAGCTCACATTTTGGGTGGCATCTCCGTCAGTTCCCCTCCGCATTTGTACTCTACGTTTTCAATGGCAACAGAGTTGTAGTGGAAAGCATAGAACCAGCCTTCGCACAGACAAAACTTCAAGTGCATGAGAAAAAAAGATAGTTGGCGTGCCGTACAGAAGACCTTTTGAAGAGCACAAAGTTTTAAGGCAGATGAAAGAGCCCACCCCACCGCACTCCATACTCAGAAAAACGCATCTTTGGAAGCCAAGATGGAACCCCACATGAATAGCATGGATTGTTGGCGGTTTTGAAGTGGTACTCTACGCTCTTTGGAATGTAGTGGTTGCCAAAATTTGCTCAGGGATTCACTGAGATGCCAGAGTGTCGAGACAAACATATTGCTGACGCTGCAAGTCATCAATGCGAGCTTTGCACAAAAAGTGGTGCGAAACGCCGTTCGCCAACCGTTGGTAGACAGGCGAGACGGGTGTAGGGACACTAGTGACTCGCCAAGATGCATCGTGACGGTAATCGACCATCTGCGAATGGTGCCGCACCGGCTGTAATGAGTGGCTCTTTGATGGGGATGCACCATCGCTGCAACTCTCAGATTGATGCACTGTTGCAGCGCGCAAAATGCACAACACTCGGTGAATTTCGATCCGTTGGTCCTCACGAGTGGTACCGCGCCAGACTTACAGTACGTATCAGTGTCACCCAATGCATGGCCCCGTCACCAAAATCCGTGTCTCTGTGGAAGCGCTCACTTTGCCCCAGCTGCAATCAGAATTGGCACGTCGGGTCAGAGTGTATTGTCGAAATTTGCAAAACATTGCCACAGAAGTTCAGTTTCTCACGATTTTCTGGTACTTCGGATTCCGGTGTGTTGCCGTTATGCGTCCAACTTCAACACTGAATTGCACCTCTTTCTAACGCTGGGCAGAGCCCATCATTGTGTGTGGCGAGGTAAGGCTACCATATGAGTAATGTTACGTCAAGTGCAAATACATTACTCAATGCAGTGAAGTACTTCACATGTGCCTGCACTTCATAAAATTCGAGCTCATCTCGAGTTGTTTTTCGGTCCAAAGCTGCCAAACGCTGTATTCGATGCAATCTCGATTCCAGACTTTCCCATTCCCATCGGCCATCACCCACGCAACTTCGTACTTGCCACATCACGCACCTTCTCAAGTGACCCACAGCCACCTTGCACGACATATCATCTATCTGAACAATGACGGGCGCATGGGCCAACACCACTCCAACGGAGCGTCTCTTTCTAGATGAAGTCGTTCCTCATAATCCCGTCATCATCACGGCGTCAATCACGTTAAGCAAATGCCCCTCTGAACAATGGATATTCTCCAATCTCATTCCAAGAGTCCTCGCTCACCCGCGTTTTTCTGCCCGAATCATAGTACCACCTAATGGCAAGGCAAAGTTTGAAACCATACCAGGTTTTGCAACTCACTCCGAGCAGCTTAAACAGCACCATGTCGTTATTGAACCCGTCATTGATGTGTCCCTGCCACACGATAAACGCGCAAACGCGTTTCAACAGCGCTTATCGCAAATCATATCAGAGCCGTTTCCGCAACACCGACCTCTTTGGAAAATGTTCTTCTTTCCTATGTGGTCGATTGCTCCGGAATCACAAGCCAAACAATGTGCAACAATAGTGTTCCGCGTTCATCATGCCATCGGTGATGGAGTGGGTCTGGTCGAGTTCTTTCTATCACATATCATAGACAAGGACGAGGAAAACATTGAACACTTGTGCGTTATCCCAAGACGGCATCGACACGCACGCCAACCCGACGTGGCGAGCGCGGCGCCGCGGAGTGATATACGAGGCAGTCGCGGCGGATGGCTCGCAAATACGAAGCACGCGCTGGTCGAAAAGTGGATGGCGTTTACGACCAATGTTTACGCAGTCGTGGGAACTATGGTTCCGGAAGAGGACAATACCTTCGTTAGATCTGGGATCCAGGCGAAGAAGGTTTGCGCCTTAATGCCACCCTCAGCAGCGTACACGGTTGCAAGCCTGAAGAGCGCTGCACGTTCGCTCGGAATTACAATCAATGACATGTTGTACACAGCGGTGTCAGGTGCCACGCGCGCGTACTTGACAGAGAGTGGTGATGACGTGGATGGGCTCAAAGATTTGCGTTGTGGAGTTCCGTACAACCAAAGACTTGACACGGCTGGAGGTGGAGAATTGTCTAACCAATTCGCGATAATGAGCCTGCCGCTTCACGCGTGTCAGTCGCAGCTGCACGAGCGACTGCGGCTGTGCGTCAGAACGATGCGCATCATGAAACGCGGCACGGCAGCTTTGCTGATAGCTTTTCTACTGAAAATGGTTGCCAGGCTGCCCACAGTGATGCGACGTTCGCTTTGGAGACGTCTGACAAGATGCGGCTCATTGGTATTCACTAATGTACCTGGGCCGAGACGAGCGGTGTCTGTGGGCGGGATGGAAGTGTCAGGATTGCACTTTTTCGCGCCATGTGATGGACACTGCGGTGTTGTGGTGGGGCTTCACTCTTACAACGGGCGGATAAGCATCGGAGTGTATGGGGATGAGCAGCGCATCCGTAACCCGCAGCGGTATATGGAATTGTTGGATGAGGAGATCAAAAAGCTGCTGCAATTGGGTGATGTGAGGTTGATCAGTTCGTGTTAATTGGGTTGCAAGGACACAAGCCGGACGGTCATGAACTGGATCGTGGCGTTATACTCCGACGTAGGAATTTGCGTTGGAGCGAGGGTGGGGAATTGTTGGGGGGCGCATGTGATGAGGACGATGAAAGGATATTTTGGAGAAGGAAGTGCGCAATTGCGGACGATGGTTGGATGGCGTTAAGATTTAGGGGTGTGGCGTGCGAGGCGTTGATGGCTGAGGAGACATTTTGTTGAACAAATGATTGGCTTGAGTGCGTTTCGGACGTGACGGTGAATATAGCGTGAACGTGCACTGTGTAACTGAAGATGTTGACGATCGGACGAGCAGGTGGCGTGCGGCAGGATGGAGAGGATGGTCATGGGCACGGAAGGGGGTAGCTGTCGCCTGATGCGCCGTAGGCCTTCTTCCTTCGACGCTGCGGTACCTTTCATGGGCGTGATCCGAGCTGCGCCGGAGGCGGCTTGTGTGATACCTTATGCACTACGCAGAACGTGCGGCGCGCTGTCAGGCAGCGCCACGGGGCAGGTGCCCGCTTTTTCAGCGCGCGTTGGCGGCGGAGGCGCGCCCCGCGGGCCGCCGCCCAAAGCGGACAGCTCACGCCAAACGTGCGCATGCGCGTCGGTGAGTGCCCCGTGCGTGACGGCGTGTGCAGCGGACGATGCGAGCTCGCGCGCGCCCGTGGCGTTTGTGCCCCCCTGCGTGCACCCAAATCAATGGCCGCCTTCTGTTGTCGCCGCGCGCGCTGTGCCACCTCCCCTTCTTAGCCCCAATCAGCGCCGACGCTTCGCCCGCCATCCCCCGAGTCCGCCTCCCCCACCGCGCCGCCGTACGCCTCCCCCACTGCGCCCCCGTCCGCCTCCCTTCCCCTCACCCCCCCCCCCACCCCCTATTGCGTCCATGCTCTCCTCGCCCCATCCCCTCCGTTCGGCCGCCCCTCCGCTCCCCCCTGAAATGGACCTCACCACGGCGCGCGACGAAACCACCGACTCGCTGCTTCACGAGCTGCCGCACTCGTCCAACCCCCCCACCCCCGACTTTCCGCCGTTGGTCAGCGCCCTGCTCACGCCGCCCGCCACCGGCGCTCTACCCGAGTGGCCATTGCCTCCGCTGCCGCGCCCCTTTCGCAACGATCTGCGCTATGAGTTCTCGCTGCACGCCGCCGACTTCGACACCGACTCGGTCGACGCGCTGCCCTCGCCCCCCCACTCGCGCGGCCCCGACAATGATGACGCCTCCACCGACCTGCGAGGCGCCGCCACCAGCGAGGATACCTCTCTCCCGTCAGACATTCCGCTCCCGCCCGCCAACAACAAGGCGCTTGCTGCACGTGCCGCCCACCCCCCGCTCCCGCCTCCGTCCGCCGCGTCGCTCAAGCGCCAACCGCCGCTGGCCAAGCGTGCCAGTGCTATCAAGAAGCGCTCTGCGCCGCCCAGCAAGACATTGCGCGTAGCGACCGTCTCCGCAGCCACCCCGTCGCCAAGCGCCACCGCATCTGCTGTCACCTCCACGGGGCAGAGCGCAACGGGCCGTTCGCACACCAAGATGTGTCGAGACCGGCTCAACAACATGTTTGAACGTCTCAAACAGACGTTGCCGCCAGCACCCTCGGGCGTCGAGGTCAAGCACAAGGCCCAGGTGCTGGATTACGCCATCTACGTCCTCAAGAGCATGGTGGAACGCACCAGTCAATTGGAGATAGAGTTGGCTGTCAGTAGCAACAAAGCCACCATGGAATGGATTGCCAAACTGGTTGATAGCGTCGCCTCTTTCCCAGATGCTGCCGAGCAGGTGATGCGCCTGTTTGCGCGGCGTCGCGGCTGGAAGCATGCCGAACTGTGGACGGCCAGCAAACGACCGACGCCGCCAGACGCGCCGCTTGAGCAGTGCGTCGTTCTCACGTTCTGCCGCGCTGTTTGTAACGAAAACGCCGAGCCGGCCCAGAACGCGCTGCAGCGCTTTTCGAAGGAGTCCGAGACGTTTGTGTTCAGGGCGGGCGAAGGCGTGCCGGGGCGCGTGTGGTCGTCGATGCGACCGGAATGGGTCACTGGTCTGGGCGACGTGAAGAATTTTCGACGCGCGCCGTTGGCCACCAAGTTCGGACTCAAGGTGTGTCTGGCGGTTCCTGTCACCATCACCGGAAAGATCGAGGCGGTGATGTGCTTCTACGACACCAAGCACCGCGCGTACGACACGCAGTGCCTGGAACTGGCCATGAACTTGGCATGGGCGTTGGGCAATGCCATGGGAGGCAAGCGCGCGAAGGCGAACTTTGGCACCTCATCAGGCATCTCCAGTACGTGAGAGGCGACTGTTGCCGTTTGTTTTTCTTGTGTGACTGGAGATGATTGCAATCGATTGTGTACTTGGAGTGGAATGGACGGCTGAGAAACGGGAGCAGGCCGTGGTTGCACGCCCGCGTTGGCGATTGTATAATATTCTGCGTTGGGGACGCGGTGCTCATGTAATACTTAATACTCTTTGGCGTTTGTGTAGGATTTCGGTCGCTGTGACCGGAGAGCACGTTTATTTCGCTTGTACTTGTACTTGCTATTTTTTCCCCCTTTTTTTTGTTGCTTTGACTTGTGTGCCTTGCACGCCGCACGGCTGGTGGCCGATTTTCAGCCTTAGATCTGTCTCCGCTCACCGTCCGCGTTCTTGCTGTGTCACGGGCGCAGCTGTCTTCCTCGCACCGCGCTCGCCGTCGTCTTGTTGCCTTTTTCACTTGTTACTTCATTGCGTGCCCCGCATGGCTGCGTCGCCCCCAAAACCCCAGATGAAGCAGTACAGCGATATTGGCAAGATCGCCAAGAGTAAGCTAAGCTTTGCGCTTTCTAAGTTGAATCACCGCTTTGTTCTCGGTTCCCCTTCCTAACCGCTCATTCTTCGCGTTTCCTGGCGTAGAGTTACTCACGGATGACTACGTTTTTAACAACAAACTGAAGCTCACGTCAAAGACCCCCGATGGCGTGTCTTATACGGTCACCGGCGTGCAGAATGCTAAGAGTGAGCAAGTGGACGCTGAGATCAGCGGCAAGTGCAAGATCAAGGGCGTAGCGCTCACTGCAAAGGCTTTCACCGGCGGGAGACTACCAACGGTGGAAGTCAAGCACGAAACATCCGATGCGCAAGGCCGGAAAGCCACTCTCACCGCCCTGATGGGCAAGGATTTGCGCACCGGCACCGCCGAGTTTCTGGGCGGTCCCGTCGGCGTCAAGTTTGTCGCAGATGCGCTATCACAGGACATGTATGCCTCCGTGGCCGTTGCCTTGACCTCGGACAAGTACGACGGCTTCATCATCGCGGGCGCTGAGAGCGAGTACAACATCAACAAACGCGAGTTTGGACGCACCAATTACGCGCTCAGCGTATTTGATGGAAAGGAGAGTGAGGTATCTTTACATATTGCCGACAAAATGCGCACAGCCATGGTCAGTTACTCGCACCATGTTCGACACGGGTTTTCGGCTGCGGCACAGATTATGCATGACTTTTCGGGCGAGCAGAGCACCCAAATAGCTATGGGTGCGGCGTACCGACTGGATGGCGCTACCACTATCAAGGGTAAGCTTGGTATGGACGGCTGCGTCGCGCTTACGTACTTGCAGGACATTCGACCAAATGCAAAGTTGATCATGTCATCTAAGTTTGATCCCAGCAAGCTGGACATTGCCAAGATTGGCGTCTCACTGGCTATTGAGTAGATATCGCGCTTTCAGTAAATTTTGTCAAAGCTAACCATGATCATGGCTGATGCTTTCTCATTCGAACCATTCCGCTACACTGTCACCACGTTTGATGACTTTTAGGGCGGTCAAATGCCTCCGGCGATTGCTGGCTGTCCTTCGGTCTCAAAGATCGACGCACAACTCGCAACGCTATTTGAACAAGTGGCAACCAAACTCATATCGTCAACCTCAACTATTGATCAGGGAAGCGTACACGGCAGAATAATCATAACGGAGAGGACGGAGCTTCGAGCACAACCTCTCAAACTGTGTGACGTGTACCCTTTGTTCACGTACTGTACAAGGCGCCCGAAACTTGGAACGCGAAAAGTCTTCCCTAAACATATGTATCGTTTCTCGCTAGAAAAAGTGTAGATGCGGATAGTGTCGCGCGCGGCGTTTCCTAGCTAGAGAATTCCCTGTCTCGAAACTGGAGCTCGGTTTTCTCTTGGGAAGGTGCACACGCAATACAAACGAGAACTCAGGCGGTGGTGACCAAATAAAAATTGAGGCAAAAGGGCAGTTGGCCACTCTCGACTGAAAACACGTCAGGGCCGATCCGTGCCTATCCGTGTCGTGCGCCGAGCGCGGTGAACCCGTGCAATGGCCTCGTTAAAAAGTTTGCAGAAACGTTACGAGAGAAGCATCGAAAGCGGAGACTACTATGGAGCTGAGCAGGCGTGCATGATGATG
>JAHNZQ020000308.1:527557-556199 GCA_019155205.2 Gracilaria vermiculophylla
ACTCTTCATATCTAAATCGAAGTTCAGGAGGGCCGTCAAATGTATCCGTCCTAAAATGACGGGCGTTCTTATCAATAATATGAAATACACGCTCGACAGATATACCAGTCGATGAAGGTCGCAAAGGATTATTTGCTCGAAGTTTTGCTGAGATGGATTCAGAAGTGTTTTGGTCTTCAACAAGACCAACAAAGAAGTCTAGCATACGGCGCAGCATGTGGCATAATGCTTTTGTCTGGTAGGATATTTTTGAAATGTGGTCGACTTCCACAATAGATTCGCGATGTAACAGCGTGTACACCAAGTGCCTGTTTGCGGAGACAACACTGCGAGAACGTAAAATAGATACCACAACTTCAAGAGTGAGTCCAATGGAGTCCATGATTAGATCAGAAAGTTTTGGATTTTCGTAGGGCGTTAAACTCGGTTCGGATGGCTTCATTTCCTTGTTAATCTCCGTTTCCGATGCTAAAGCGTTGTCCGATGCTCGAGGACTATCACCTACACGGGGGGGTCTTTTGGGCATTCTTTCTTTCTGATACTCGAGTACAAGCGCTTTTCTTCGACGGCGACCCAAGAATTCAATCAATGATAAAAGCCTTTCGGCAGCTAATGAATGTAAGTTGGTAACATCTCCTGAAACATTCCCCATTACCGCCAGAAGCAGAGAAGCCAGAAAGCAATCCGGAGTTTTTCGACGCATTACTAAGCTCTGTTGTACACCCCGGGAGCAGATGAGTATCATCATCCCGCTCATCATTATTTTTTCATTTCCAATCCTCGCCGGGTCTTCCAAGTACTGAATAAATGAACCCGGAACACCGATGGAATCAATGGCTTCACAGAACCCTTTGTCACTTGTTAATGATAGCATTATTGCGGCTGGTATGTGGGCATCTGCCGGGATAGCACCGACAACACATCTTCGTCGGAGTGATGCAAGCAGGGGGAGCAGAAGTACATCAGGATCTGTTCTCGCTAAAGCAAATGTTCGAAATCGCTTATTTCCCGTCATTAAATAGTATCCTAAGAGGGCTGCTTTCGGATGTGCAAGCCATTTTCCGAGAGTCTCGTAAAGCTTGGGAAAAGAATACGAGTGCTCGTCCTCTTCATCTAATCTGGTGGAATCAGTGATACCAAATAAGGCCTGGCGATACTGACCACCAGGCCGCGGACCACAAAGAATGATCAAAAGAGATAACGCGTGTTCGGCAAAATACACTGGTTTGAGTGGTGGTAAGAATTTTCGCGGTTCTCTTTGATGTGTGTGTTCAGACTTATTATACAGAGCAGGAGATCTTGGTGAAAGTACCGAGCTGTCTTCTGTACATGAATACGCACGACCCGTTCCGCGAAAAATATCGCTTGTGCTCGAGAAAAACTGCTTCAAACTGTTACGACTTTGTTCTGACACAGAAGAACTTGTTGAGGTGCTCAATCTTCGCCCAGATGAATGTCGGGGAGAAATGGTTTTGGAATTGCTTGTTGATGGGCCTTGCGGATGACTCGATGCGAAACTCGCAATATGAGCTTCAGACGCAGCGTCTGGGAACATCCCAATGCCTGCGGCCATCGGAGAAAGAGCTATTTTAGACGAGATGGCAGACAACGCGTTGTTGACACTCACTTGAATATTTGCCATACTGCTACTTGCAGTAAACAAAGCCCCAGAACGTGACAAACGCGCACCCGCACTATTTCCCGGAAACATTCGCTGAACGGTGGCGATTTGGTCGCATCCAATGTTCAGATGTTTTTCGATGGAGACGATGGGAGCGTCAGCGACGGAGTCAAGCAAAACATGAATCACCTTGGCAGGATAAGGGTATCGATCCAAAAGCGTAGAAAGTGGTTGCTGCGCATGTGATGCGCTATAAAGTTCGTCGCAAAGCGCTATCAAAGCTAATTTAACGGCGAAGAGCTTGATATGGGGCGCAAAATCGGTCAGTTGGGGTGTTGCAAGCACATCGAGTGTTGCTGTCAAAATGCGCGCTACAAGAGACTTTCCAAGATCTATGCGATCGGCTTCTTGCAATGAGCTTTCTGCATGACCAGCTCCAAGAGTGAGGCAGAGAGAGTCCTCGGACGATGAGATGCGTATGAGCTCTGTCAAAGCTGAAAATGAGAAAATCAAGGTGCCCAGCAGGACTAAACCCTCTCCAGAGCGTAATCGGTGCACGGCAGCACGAAGGGTGCATACAAGCGCAATTGCATGCTGTTCTTTAGGATTTTCAATGGCGAGCTCGACGAGTGTAGCTAGAGGTCGAGCCGAAGCAAGGTACATAGTAATGAAGTCATCGAAAAGATCATTGTAGAACAGTGATTCCGGGTCATGGGGCAACGGAGATGTCGGGTTGAGGAGTATGTGTAGTGGCTTGCCATGTTGCAAGACATGAGACACTGAATGATTGAGGGAAGAGGGCCGTGTTTGCGGAGAGGGCGGAGGGAGGAGAGTGGACTCGTTGGCGCCCATTTTCAGGGCAGCACAGGTCGATAACGCATTGCCGCAGAGGCGTCGCCCGCGCCGCTGTGGTTATCGTTTGGTTACGAGACTTCTCGCAGAGTGGGGTCTATGTGAACGGGAAGTGTGGTGCGATTGGAGTTTTCTCGCAATGCGAAACGGAGGTCTGATAGGATGAAGAACAAATAGCTGATGATATTTCCGGCGTTGACGTCAACATGCGCCAGGCAAATCACCTCAACGCTTCTATTCGCTTCCCCTGAAGCTGTCGGCTTCAGGACAACAGGAGGCATTCCGATTTAGCACTCAGCATTCATGGTTGTGCTGCAAATGAAATTAGAATTAAATTTCAAAACTTTCTTCAAAAGTTTCGCAGCATTTGTGAAGAGTGATTGCGATGAATGTGCAAATAAGCATGCTGGGGGTGAATATATTTCAATATGTTCGGCGACGCGCAACAGCTTTTTGTGAGAATGTATCCATCGTTCTGAACGTTTTGTTCCGGCATTCGTACCTGACTTACTCTTATGACTTGTCTTTCTCATATGTACAGTGTGTGAGGAAAACAAGTCAATCAAGCATACAATCGCACTATATTTGTAGCGTAATCAGGTTGAAGCAAATCAAAAGGCCTGCCTGTGTGAATCGGCAAGGTTACATTCGCGACAAGAAGAATACTACGAATGGAGCAATTATGTTTAGAAGTAGATTACTAATGAAAAAATTCTCCGAATGACAGGCTTCGCAATCTTGAAAGTATCGGCAAACGTGGGGTAATGACGGTATTTATATCAAAATAACTATAGATATACAGAAGAGTTGGACGGTTTCTTTTGATTAGACTGAGCATGTTCTTAGCATTAAAAAGGCAAGAATATGTCTGGGGATGAGACCGACAGAAACCATCATTGGTACCAACAGCAGATGAATAGGACGGGAAAAAAGATCAACAAGGCTTATTCAGATTTGATCGAACCTTGTTGAAAGAGCAATCTCTCTTCACACGTTTCTATCCCACGTGATTGCACACACGTACTTTCCTTCTCGTTAAATGTGGTCTAAAACGTTGTATTCACGGAGTATCAGAAGAGCACTCCTAATGAAAGCAACGAATTTCAACTCTGAACACCTCATGCTTCGTTCACGGGGCTTGGAAATCACCTCTCGTAGATCGCTGCAGCGGCCGCAAGAAGTGATGTCGGCAACTAGGATGCTTCAACGGGTCACAAAAAGTATTATCAGAATAGATGCGATTTCACAACCCTTTTGATGAAATCAAAGCTTTCGTGATGGACGTGTTGAACTTTGACAGAGTCTGCAGATATTCTTGATTGTAGAGAGGGTTTTGCAATTGGAATCGTCTCAAGAGCGGGGAGCGTCTCGTTTAGATCCTCAAAGGTGTTTGACGACCAGTATGCCTTGTTGCACGGCGCATTGCGTGAAACGTGTTTAACGTGGGAGCACAGGCGCAGACATGTGACGTGGCGGCAGCGTCACTGCGCCTGTCGACTTGCTCCATATCTTGATAAAGACCGTTGCGCACGCAACCTCGCCGCTCATCTCGATTGCTGCTCTCTGATCCTCCATCACCGACGTGTCTTTCTCAATCGCAATAAATGCGCCCAATTTCTTCATTGCTTCCATGACCGAAACCGACCATGCCGTCCGACAACCGTCTCCCGAGCCAAGGCAACAGCTTCCAGCAAAACACGTAAGCGGCCAATGGCAGAAACTCATGCCACTCGAAAGACTCATGCTCGATGAAAACACACCCTCAAAACAGGATATAATCACCGTTTGCTTTACGATATCTTCGAGTTTCACCGTACATCATTTGCTTCGAACCATTCTCCCGAGATTCCTTTCTCACCCGCGTTTCTGCAGCACGTTGTCGAAACGGAGAGGCGTTTATAGCTTTCATCATGACCCCACATTCAACGCTGATTCACCTCAAATCATGTCATATCACGTCACCTTAGAGCCAGTTATTTCTTATTCGTTGCCGGAAGAGAATCAGTTGTTTGCGTTCAACGCCAGTCTTAACCATATCATATCTACTGCCTTGCACACCGACCGCCCGTTATGGAAGTTGCATGTGTTTCCGAAATGGTCCTTCGATCCCGACACGCGAGCTCATAGCACAACTATGGTCCTTCGAGTGCACCATTCCATTGCGGATGGAATAGGGCTTGTCAAGTATTTCCTTTCTCGCATTGTTGATGCGCATGACTCCTCCACATCTCTGCTGACTCCAAGGTCAGCACGCCCGCACCGAAACGCGTTTCAAGCATGTATGGAAACGGTGAGTGACATGAAAAAAATTGCTTCAGTTCCAATCTATGCAGATCCAAAAACCGCTTTTACACAACCCGAACAGAATGTTCTCAATCACTGTGCTGTTCTCCCACCACGACCTGGCATTATTCCCGATTTGAAGCTTGCTGCAAAGAGGAGAGGTGCCTCAATTAATGATGTTCTTTTGGCTGCATTCGCGGGCGCGGTACGCAAGTACTTCACTGATTTGGGCGAGGATGTCAACATGCTGAGCAATTTTCACACAGCAATGCCCTTTAACAGACACATATTTGATGAATTTCAAGATCAAGACGTCTCGAACCAGCTTGCGATGTTGCCCGTGAGACTTCCCATTCATATTGAAGATGCAGAAGAAAGGCTCAAACTGTGTGTGCATGACATGAACCGAATGAAGCGTAGCTACCAACCGCAATTCGCGTTGATAGCGATGAGCATGGTAGCTGCTCTTCCACTGTCTTTGAGACGTGTGACATGGAAGCGTCTCACCAAATCTGCCAGCGTTTTGTTTTCAAATGTTCCTGGTCCCCCTTCTGCAGTTCGTGTTGATGGAGCTGAAGTGCAAAGCGTGTACGTATTCCCGCCGGTTGATTCAAACACAACGGTGAACATTGCTATGTTTTCATACAACAACGGGTTGTTTGTCACTGTATCTGGAGATGCGAATCGATTGCCTCAGCCACGGAACTTGATCACATATTTCGATGATGAACTAAGCAGGTACATAAAGTGATGTTCTACCTGCTCTCGCCAGTAATTATGAAATCCCTAGAATTTCGTCGGGGATTGCATTCTACTTTATTCTGGGATTCGTAGTCGCGATCGCTAAGAGGCAAGTTGCTTGATGAAACACAACAATGGTTTCACATCGATTGCTTGGTATCAGTGTCAGGCGTGGGAAAAAGGCCTATGTTTTCGATATCGATGTTTGAAGCCGTGCCGATGAGATGCACTGAAGCAAATGGGTTTCTATGGTTTGCAGATAACCACCTTTATTCGAGACAAGCTGAGTTTTCCTTTGCTTTCCTCATTACCTGTCATACCAAAGAGCTTGAAGAGTTCCAAGCCATTTTGGCCAGAGAAAAGGAAAGTGCAATGAAGGCCATCATGCATGTTGGCATCTCATCTATCATGTGTACCACATCACAAGCCCATTCACCCCGTTGATATATCTATATATATAGTTTGGGGAATCTGTGGGATCATGGAACACGTTCAATATCGAAGTAACGCTTATCAAGGTCTCAGACGATATCACCAACCCTTCGAAGGTTTTCTCAAATGTAGAAAACCTGTACCTCGACGACCATTGTATCGGTTTTAAAAATCCATGCTAACCAATCATTTTGGTCGGGTTGAAGCTCGACCCGACTATTATTGTTTGATTTAAGACTTTCTTCGGATTTTGCAAGACAACGGCGACGTGGACTTCAACTGGCAGGGCTGATGAGCATGTAGAAACTGGACAACGGCCTGCTCTATTGGCACGTTGCTCGTAAACGCATTCTACACGAAGAATATCCCAACCACAAGCCCTCACACGGCACGAAGTTGTCATTCCTTTCAGTTCTCTCGTTGCCCTGGCGAATAATTATCGTAACAATGGACCCTTTTCACAGCCAAGAAAAGATACCCATCATAAACCATTTCGTAAACCTGTTCTATGGGCCGGAGAAACCACAGCAATGCCATGTCTATACATGCCACAAGGAAAACAGCAGCACATGGTCAACCTTATCTGACAATATAAACCGTGTTGGAAGCAAGATGCAATCCATATTGTCGTGAACTGTGTGTAGCCTGTAACGAAATGCTACGGAGCATTTGTTTTGCTCATTCAAAGCAGAAAAACTCCCTCGAAAAATAACTCGAACTCTACATCCCAGCAGTCCAGAGGGATTGCATGCCAAACTCTGAAGTTGAAGAGCGTGTTTATTTTAAGTTAGTCAAATGCTCAGTCATAGTCAAGATGACCAAATTCTTTTCACATCACCGACAAACGATCGCATGTTTCTACCGCAACCGGTTTAGACAGATACATTCATCATTCTCATCTACATAAAATTAGAGTTTTGAGCGAGTACGGTTGCAGAAGTTAAAGTTCCAACTCATACCTAATCCCAGATGTCTTGCACCACAAATTTGATCAGCCAGAACAAGTTCGAAAGCTGGTGGCAACTGGCATGGCTCATGAGGACGGTGTTGTCGCGCTGCTTTTGTGAAGTTGCTCTATGAACTCAGCACCTGAGCATAATTCTGTAGCGCCGTAAATTACTGTCTTCCCGTTTGGTACAAATTTTGTGTTCTTCCCTTCTTGCACAACCTTTGAGCAAACTTGATCCTGACAATTTTGGAACTCAATATAATTCCCGGGTCCAACAACAAAGAGAACTGCTTCCTTGCAAGCCCGTGTTGCGGAAGGTGGAACGGTGCCTTTAGGGGCCTTCGGATCCAGCGTCTCATAATCCTCTAAAATACCGGCATCCCCTTTCCGGTCCATCAATGTCTGCACAATTCTTGCAGCTGCGAGGGCTTTATCTGCGGAAATGATCAACTTATTCACATTGCTTGCCACCTGCGATAGTGTATCTAATACAGAAAGGGCATATCCGCCTCCAATGCTTGTGGAGGCTGTCAATTGCGGTTTGGGAATGGCAGACACCTTCTTTGTAAAAGCTCTGATGCTTTTCAGATAGTCAAAAGCGCGCATATCCGAACAACCAGCCTCCTCCAAAGCGTCAGTGCATCTGTTTAGGTCATCTTCACTTGCATTGTCCACGCACAGATAGTACACCAAAAACAGTCTTAGCTTATCAGTTGGTGTTCCTTTCGTATGTCGAAGCACTGCCAAAATGCGTTCGACATCGAAAGTGTTAGGTCGCGTTAACAACTCTTCCTCCACTTGAAAGAAACCATCGAGCCCTCTGTCCTTAATTTGATCCAGAATTGCGGTGGCAATATTAGTGTGAAGATCTATAGTACGTTTTTTCTTTGAAAGCTCAGGGATGCTTAATATAGCTGCCGCGAGTTTGTTGGTATTTGCTCCTTCTTCTAATGTGGCTGTTGTCGGGTCAATCGGCCCGTCACCAATAGTTCCTGCCGATCGATTCAATTCTGCGACTTCGTTTTGATAGGCTTGAAGCGCGTTTTCCACAGCATCGGCGACCATCGGAAATGGGAGCCCAGCATTGTTGACCCAAAAGCTGTCGCTCTTATCCAAGTCGAAGACTCGTTTTCGAACTTCGCCCAGAGCGCTATTTTCGTCTTTCATTGGGACTGTGACTCTATTTAGTTTCATACCTAGCGCATCGTGAGCAAGTGCTTGATATGTCCACGTGTGATGTAACATGACTGCTATGTCAATGCTACGATCGACGATAATCAACAATGGCCGTTCTGCAGGTGCGGCAGCGAAAGACATGGTCTCGGAGAAAACATTATTGCTGGAAATGAGGTGTTCGCGGATGCGTTGCTCTAGCCTACGCGCTACATGCAAAGCAGGCCCACCTCTCTGAGCGCGTATTATGGGGGCCACGCCGAGTGTGACGATCAAACAAAACAGACGATCAACGATAGACTTGATAACTGCTTCAACTTCCGAATCAGTGACATTTGAAGCATTCAATGCGACGTAGGACCCGCGAAGATTTAAGTGGAATAAGCTGTCTTCCAAGGATAGAAATGACGTATACATATCGTACACGCGGGCTATTCTGCCGGCGAAAGGGCTGGGGTTGGAAGCGGTTGCCACCATATCGGCAAAACTTTCGAGATGGTCTCTCGAGATTGAGTCGGTAAAGTTGATCCATAGACTGGCATAAAAGCCTTTGGCCGAATCATTGGAAATGCGGGTGAGATTGTCCTTCGTAGGCTCCACAAAATAAACAGCCGGAACGTCAGGAATGGGTTGGCGAGATGCGTGGAGCATCATGTGCAGCGTGACGCCTGCGGCTCGCAAATCAGCCACCTGGAGCAGCGGAGCAATTATATCTCTGCCTGTAGCGTCATAGATGAGAACCTTCCAAACGTCGTTGCTGTCCTCCAGAGCATCTGAACCGGCAGTGCATGATGAAAGCATCTGAAGAAGCGCATCTCGTTGCCGAGTTCGCACGGACAGATGGGAAAGTTGCGACGAAGAATCCATTTCGCTAAGCGACAGAGCCTTCGGAAATGCGATCACAAGCTACGTTTTGAGAGCAAAGAGAATCTTGTGCAAGCTTGAGGAGCACAGAGCGACTTGTCCATTGAATCTAACTCCGTTTGAACGAATGAGTCGGGAGAGCAAAGGCTTCAGTCAACTAAGCGGGGGGCGCCGGTGAGCTTGCTTGACACTACACAGTAACTCAAAAAGATTGTCATCAACTCGCTGGCCTCAGTTGACGCCAAAACTTTTCATAATTTATGGTTACAAATTTGCGTCTCTTGGCCGCACACCAAAAGTAACAAATTGTCGAGCAAACTCGACCAGCGAGGCGTGAGTGATCCGAGACGACCTACCACTGTGCTCACCTCCTCAACTATCTCGAGCCTAGCTATTCTTCATTTCCACTCCCAGTCATGTCCATATCACTGCCAGAGCCCAATGGACCCATGGACACAACCTCGTCTAACAGGAATCCATCGTATTCCTTGTTCTGAACTGGGAGCCTCGCAGAATTTTCTAGCTGTCACAAATTCAAAATAACGAGCACTTGTAAAGAAAAGCACCATTCATCAAAAGTTAGAAGAGCTAGAAACAAACAGCAGTCGAGAATTCCGCAAGGAAGTTCCCGCAAAAAAATGATTATGACCTGAGTGTCCACTACGATGCCAGGAGGCACTCAATGGAAGGGTCCTGCACATTTTGAATGACTGCAGAAATGTCGATACCCGCCATCGCATAAGTTGGTAGCAGTTTCTAAAATGATCTGGCCATGTGCCCATTCTCATATGTTTCTTTTACCAAAAACAATATCGCGAATACTTCTTGTTCTTGCCGCTTCTCTGTTGAAGAATCCCTTGTTCTTCGCTTCAATGAGATGAAATACTAAAGGACCTCATTGATTGTCGTCCTTGTTGACAAAGTCAATGACAAATGGATTGAACGCGATGAAAAACTCGGAGAGATACACGCGCCACTTCAGCGAAACTTCGCCAGCACCGAGCCAGAACTCTTCCGGGGTTAGCTCGGTTATTTGTTTTGCAACAACAACAGGCATGGGCGTCAGCAGACCAAGCGGAGTGACGCCGTTTGGAACATAACCAGTTACTGCAATGCAGTCTTCCCCTAAACGATAGTTGAATGCTTTTATGCTTGGAGTAGATAACCCCAGACCTGGAAACATGGCGCGTATTGCGGCGCGAAGCTTGTCAGAATCAATCTTGGCATAGTACGGAACAACGCAGCACAGATATCGCGACGTTGTTGGATGAGACGGGTCTGAAGGTCCTTGATGTCGAGTGTTTTCCATCACGATGGACTTTGTTAAATGGGCAATGGCAGGCGCGTTCAGGTATGCACGACGCTTCTCAAGAGTCCAGCTGTAGTAGGGGTCTGGGCATCTCACGAGTCTAATATCTCTGAAGCCCGCGGATAGAGCAAGAACACGGATGTGGTTAGCGTAGGGGTCCAGTGCTTCTGGGGGCCCATCGTTCTTGCTCTTCAACGTAGTTTTCCGGGTTTTCTTCTTCTCGTTTTCCTCAAGAGTACTAACACGTGCATCCAAATCCTTGAGCGCCACATCGAAACTTGATTTACGAGTCATGGAAAGACAAAAGCAGTTCGCTCGAGTGTCTGGCGTTTCTTAGTCTTTCGCTGCTGCGCTCTTGAATTATCGAAGGAAGCCTTCGATGTTTCAGCCAACCAGGAAGTATCAACCACCGGCGGCGTGCAGACGCGACGACCCTTTCCTGGACATGCCTCGCCTTCAGAGTACTACGACTTGTACGGCAAATTTTGCGATTGCCAACCAAAGTACGAAGTGTAGTTAAATATTTGTCACATTCGTGCATCTTCGGTTTTCAAATAAATTAACTCAAACAGCTCGACATTCCGGTGCTTGTACTTCCATGTATACCCGTATCTTACCTTGGTCCATTCGCGCTCTCCACCCTAGTAGCGCGAAGGCGTAATCAGCCTCGTCGACCCTAGCGGCCCATCTTCTACTCCGATATCACACGGATTTCGAATATAGTTGGCATCTTTCTGTGTCGGTGTGTTGGCGTTGGGCGTTCGGCAGCGTCTCAGGCTTTTCACACGGTGATATACCAGTCGATCAATTGTTGCAGTGCACTGTCAACAACATATTCAGAAGAACCACCATAACATGGCGAGTGCAACAGACTTGACTGAAGAAGACATCGAATTGTACGGAGAACCAGTGCCGGAGACCACATCGGGCGTGAAGAGGGAGGAAACGAAAACTGTCGTGGATGAGCAAAGGGAATCGGGCGAAGCTGATTCACATCCACGGAAGAATGTGCAACCACCGAACAAGAATTTGAAAGAGGCTGCAATGCACTCAGAGGCTGGAAGCAAACATGTTGATGGAAAGGTAGAAGCTAATGGTTCAACAAAAGAAGCGCTATCCACTCCGAAAGAGCAGCAAGACAAAGGAGCAAAGAATAAGGAAACTACGTCGCCAATTTCAAAGACGGAAAAGGCCAAAGACGAGGACCAAGGGGAAAAAACTAGTGAAGAGGGAAAGGAAAGTAAGGGGGAGGAAAACAAGGGGGAAGAAAGTAAGGGGGAGGAAAGTACCGAGCCGTCGAAGAAGGCTGATGGTGATGAAGACAAGGACGACGATGAAGAGGAAGAGGAAGAAGAAGACGAGAGCGATGATGACGATTTCGATGTTATTTTAAATTACGAAGAAGGTGATGTGGCGAGCAGACCAATGAACACATCTTTTGGCTCCATCGGCAAAGTTCGACTGGGAACAAACAAATGGCAGCGACCTGGCTATGTTCCGCCGGAACGAGTCCTAGGAAATGCTTCACAGGGCGCTGCTAGAACCGGAGGACTACTTTCTATGCTGCCGACCCCGACAATGCAGGTAGGCAACGCTCAGAAAAGCGTCTATGATCTAGAGATTGGGAAACTGACTGAGAAGCCATGGTTGGATGCCAAAGCAGACATGACAGATTACTTCAACTATGGTTTCACGGAAGAGACTTGGAAGCTGTACTGCGAACGCCAGAAGCAGATGCGTCTGGAAGTGAGCATGCTTGCGAAGATTAAAACTGTGGACGTAAATAAGAATCAAGTAGCGAGTGCGCCTCGCAACGCAAGCCAAAACGCTCCAAAGCCGCCCATCAACCAACAACATGGGAATCGCAACCGCCATGGAGGACATGGTGGACCAAACCAGCCGGGTGGCGGAGCAAATAATAAGCATCGGCATCAGCCTGGTATGCTACATGGGATGATGGGGCTACCTCCACCAGGAGCCATGCAACCAATGGTGGGAATGCCGAACATGCAGAACATGCCGAATATGCCGAACATGCCGAATATGCCGAACATGCCGAACATGCCTAATATGCCGAACATGCCGAACATGCGAAACCCCCCTGAGCACATGCCAGGCATGCCGCAGAACATGCCTCACTTTCCCCCTTTCAACCCGAAAGACGCGAACAGGAATGGCCGCGGATTTCCGGGGGGGCTACCGGGATATCCTTTCATGCCTGGAAACCAACCAAACGAGAATATGTTTCTCTATCCCGGAATGCCCAACTTTAGGCCCATGGGCATGCCTAACGCAATGTCGCAACCAGGCATGGGACGCGGTGACCCCAACAGTCGAGCTTTCCCAGGACAGATGAACATGACCCCCGGGCAGCTACCTCAAGATAAACTGAATAAGATATCCCCGGGTAGGCACATGGGGCAGGACGACGGCCAAAACATGGATGGAAGGCGGCGCTCCGGGCAAGGGCATCAAAACTCTCGGTTTGGCAACGCCCAAGGCGGGCAGTCGAAATCGCACGCAGGGAGACACGACCACGACCGAAGACAGCGATGGGGCGAAAACCGGGGGCACATGGATCGCAGAACGGACTTTGACAGGCATGGCAACGACGCCGGGCACGGACAGGGAAGGAGAGGGTACGATGAGCGCGGGTACGGCGATCGTAATCAGGAAAGGAGGAGGTGGAACGACGGGAGGGAAGAGGGGTATGACGGTAACAGACGCCGCGGTGGAAACCACGACGGTGCTGGCAGGTCTGAAAATCGCAGGGACCACGACAGGGACCGGGAACGAGGCAGAGACTATCGAAAACGGCAGTCGTCTTCGAGGGACTTTGACGAAGACAGGAAACGGGCCCGAAGATGATCTCGTATGTTTACTGAGTGAAACGCGCTTGCGCTGAGTAACAGCTGCTGCGTTTGCACATGGGATGTTAGGCAATGACATGTTTCGAATTGTATGCGCGTAGTTTGCTCGTTGAAAGACTACGAGCTTAGAGGGTGGCATCGCGCGGTGCGCCATTTTGCACGGGGCGAGAAGGGGGGAGGTGGGGGGGGCAGGGGGACAATACGACAGATTGTATCAATCGACGGGCATGTTGTAGAGTTGGTTTTGAAGCTTGTTCCGAGTGCAGCAAGAGGCGTGCAGACATATTGGAACGACTAGAACGACTCGTTGAGAAGGGGTAAATGCAACTATCCACTATCATGATCGCTTTGCAGCACGTAACTGGGCTGCATTCACAAGCAATGTGAGCTAGTGAGAAAAGGTGGGGAATAGCGTAGCATCTAGCGAGTAATTGCTCAGCCAAACCGACGCAAAACAGCAGAAAACGGCGACACAAAGACACAAAAAGTATTAAGAACGTGTGAGCGCGAACTACAAGGGCGACCAAAAGCGGCTATGGGGACGCCGTGATAAAACTGAGCACACCGAAAATGAGGGTGAGGAACACAAACAACCAGGCAATCAAGCTGAGCAAACTCTCCTTCTCCTGCTCGGTTCGGCGCGGGCGACGCGTGCTGTGGTGGTCGGAGCGGTTGCTGCGCGCCAGGGTGACGCTGGAGGGCGTGGTGCTGGTCACGCGTCTGACAAACTCGGGAAAGAGGTCGCGGAAGACCTTGTCGGAGCGGTTGTAGCGGTGCGAATCGGCGGCCAGCAGGCGCTTCTGCGCGTCGGACGTCTGGATGGAGCCGACGGTCTCCTCGGTGCCCAGCATGAAGGACAGCAGGCCCGTGAGCACCGCAGACACGGACCACAGCGGGTTCCACGTCTCCGGGTGGAAGTCGGACATGGACAGGCACAACTTTTGGTTGCACTTGAACCTTCCCTGCGGCGTGCACATGTACACGGCTGTGGGCGCGCAACACGAGGGTCAGCGTCGCACGAACGGGGCGCGTGGCGCGGGGCGTGGAGCGCGGGGAGCGCGGGGGGCGGGAAACGGTGAACCTGAGGACGTACCTGGCGGCTTGTACGGATACTGCTCTGGAAACTGCAGGCGCCCCATGAAGACGCCGCCCTCGTACGGGGTGCCAGAGGGCCCTTCCAGCACAAAGTACCACTTGAGAATGTTGGACGGCAGCGGGCGGGCGGTGATGTGCGGCGGCGGCTCCCTGGAGATGTTGCGAAACTCCTTCCTCAATCGATGCTACGCGGCGCGGGGCGCAGACAAGCACGCAGGCAAGCATATGGAGACAAAACGTCAGCAAGGCTCGGCGGGGCAGCGAGGCGGCGGGACGGGGAGGGCAAACGGGCGCCGCTGAAAACGTACGACGCTGGTCTTGGACGCCATGCGGGCGGCGGCGCAGGCGGGGCTTGGTGCGCGTGGCAGCGAGGCGGGGAAGCGACGCGCAGCTGGCAGGCGGGCGAGCAAGCGAGCAAGCAAGGCGAGAGTAGAGCGCGGACGCGGGCAGCGAGGCGGTGCGGGGCGGGCGTGTTGTGGGGGGGGGGGGTAGGAGGGGGTGGTCGAAGTAGCAGGGCGGCGGCGCGAGGCGCGGCCGAAGAGCGCGGCGGCGTGCGGGAGGGCGCGCAGCGCAAGTGCGAAGGCGGTCGCGGGCAGCGCGCGCCGTCGCGCCCGACAGGTGCGGGCGGACAATGGCGTCGGCACCGCGCGCGCGTAGCGGCCAGCAGCGCGCCGCGCGCCGCGCGACGCGCGCCGCCTGTCCGCACGCGCGCCATTGGCGCGCGCCCCGCCCTAATTACTTTCGGCGCCGCGCAATTGCACGCCGCCACGGGATGCCGCCACGTCGCGCGCGCCCAACGGCCACCGGCAACGACGCGTCGCAGCCTGTCGGCCACACGTTGCTCGATACACATTTCATCGCATCGCATTTTAACAAGAGCTCAAAATCAAGTCATGCGCAGCCTACGTCGCAACATCTATAGCAACGACAGCTCCGTCGTTCGCAGCTTTGGACGCCAGCACTACGAGCGAATTACGCCGACACGGCCGCCAACTTGCTGCGCGTCTGCTTCCACAGCACCGCCTTCATGATCGCCGAGCGCAGCCCGTAATACGGCAGCTCATACAGCAAGTTCTTCGCCAAGCCGCGCGAGCCCTGTGTCTTGTACACAACCTGTAGCGTCTCCAGCGCCGCCGCAATGCCCGCCTTGTTCATGTCACGGTGCACAATGGCGTCCGCATTCCACGGCTCTATCTCCTCCATCTCGCCGCGGTAGTGCGCCCGGAAGAAACGCGCGCCCTTGCGCTCGTTCATCAGGCACGCCGAGAAGCTGAACGTCGAGTTGGAGATGGCCAGTACGTCGCATTGCGTCAGCCCATACCAGTCCGGGAAGAATCCTGCCTTGAGCTCCTTCATGTCCGCCGGCATGTCCATTCCCACATCGCTGGCAGTCAGCGGCTCGTACGCCGCAAAGTCGCGCACCACGGCGTTGAGATCGTCCGACGCCACAAACAGAACGGGGTTTTCGAGCGTGGCCCAGATGGCGTCCAGCCACTTGAGGTACCACTCGGTGGGCGCACAGTACCCAAACGAGCTGGCGGCAATGTTCTTGTAGTCGCCCATGCGGAGGTGCAGCCCGACGACGGTGCGCTTCTTGCCGCCGCGGAAGCGAAGGTTGTCACGGAAAGCGCGGTCAAAGCGCTCCTTGACGTGCGCCACGGGCGTGAAGATGTCACGAATCAACTGTTTGTACGGAGCAAAGTGCGAGCTGTGCCACTGGAACCAGCCCCACACGTCGACATTGACGACACGCTCGCTGGCGGCGGCGGCGCTCGGGCGCAGGCATGACGGGTGCAGCTCGGCGACGTTCACGTTGGGATTGGCGTTGCGCACGTAGTCCAGCAGGTCGGTAGTGAACGTGGAGTTGGCCAGCGTTTGGCGGAACTCGACGACGGGCGGCAGCGCGCGCTGCACGGGAGCGTCGCGCAGACCGAAGAGCGTGGCACCAACCCACGGCGGCACCTGGATGTGCGCGATGGCGTGGCGCGCGGCGTACGCACGCAGAAACATGTACTGCAGCACCTGGTTGCCGAAGCGGCCCAGCTCGCCAAAGGACGTCATAGTGAGCAGCGGCGGGCCGTGGTACGGGGCGTCGGGCGCGATGGTGGGGTCGCGCACGGCGGCGACGGTGCCTAGCTGGAAGATGCGTGAGATGGCGATCTCGGTGTCTGCCTTGTAGGCGGCGGCGGTGGCAGAGCGCGGAGGTGGGGAGAGCGGCGGCGGCGGCGGCGGCGGCTGGAGCGACTGGAGCGGCTGGTGCGGTTGCGGCACGGTGTGCGGCTGCTCGCGGGGCGCGAGGGCGCGGCGGCGAGGGCGCGGGGCCTCGTGCGGAATGGACGGGACGACAGCATCAGTGATGAGATGCGTGTCGTTGAAGCGGCTTTTTGAGAGCGGCTTGAGCGCGGCAGGCGGGGAGGCCGGGTAGAGATGAGCATGAACGCTAGACAGCAGCTGCGACAGCCTCGGAGGGCACGGCAGGTGCGGCTGAGTGGCGGTACGGCGGGCATGCTCAAGCAGCAAGGTGGCCAGCTCCGTGCAGTCATCGGCGACGGCTTTGCGGGAGCGCTTTGACTGCGGGGGCGGCAGCGGCGGCAGCGGGCGTTTGGCGGGGTTGAGAGACATGGCTGGGTGCTGCGGGTGTGTTGCGGTGTGGGGAGGTGATGGGGTGGATTGGTGAGCGGCTTAAGGGTCAGAAGGAGGTTCCGCCGTGTACCAGAGAATGACGGAAGGTTACGGCAGGTAAGTTTTCCATTCGCCAGACGCAGCGTTTGCACAGGGTGGCGGCTGCGGCGGAGAAGCTGCAGTGGTTGGATGGGTGGGCGGGGGCTGGGCGGGGGCTGGGCGGTGAGGTGGGGAGGGGATAGATGGCCGGCGGGGAGGCGACATGGCGGGCTGTTATAGCGTCGGGGACCGGGCGCATTTGGGAGCGCGAGCGCGCACGGCAGCACCAGACGCACATGTGGCGACGGGGGAATACAACGTGGAGGAGAATTTGCAGCGCGGAGGACAATATGGAGCGCGGCACAGGCAACCACACGCGGCGGCGCGAGCCGTAGGGCGGCGGCCACATGCGGCGGTTGTGCGCGCGCGAGCACCGTTGCGCGCCGCGCGCCGCGCCCATTGGGCATCTCCGCATGTGGAGCAATGGCAGGCGGCATGTGCGCCGTGCGCCGCGGCACATGCGCGCGCATCGTGTCCGGCCGCCGTCATCGCGCGCCCTGCCGCGCCCTGCCGCGCCCTGCCGCGCCGTTGCGCACCCTCCAGCGCCCTACCGCGCGCCGTGTGTGGCGCTTGCACGTGTACACTCGTTTGCACGGGTGCTTGCGTGTTGCGTGTACAGTTCTGTGCGCGTGTACCAGCGTGTGCACGTGTTGACACGTACACGTGGGTTTGCACATGTGTGAGTGTGCGCGTGTGCGCGTGTGCGCGTGTGCGCGTGTGCGCGTGTGCGCGTGTGCGCGTGTGCGCGTGTGCGCGTGTGCGCGTGTGCGCGTGGGCGCGTGGGCGCGTGTATACGTTTGCACGTGGGAATGGGGCCTGGCCGCGTGCACAGCCTCAGCGAGCGCAGCGCAGCGCGGCACGTCATCGGCGACGAGTCGTCGCGGCCTCGCGAGAGCATGGCGCGGGGCGCGCGGGGCGCTGACAGCGCTGCGGCTGCATTGCGTCGCGCCGCGCGCTCACCGCCACGCCATCGCTCCGCCGCGTCCGCCAGTGCAGCGAGCGCCGCGTCCTCCGCCACTGCTCCGCCGCCTTGAGCCATTTGCTCCGCCGCCATTGCTGCTGCCACCACGTTGGCCGCCGCCTCCGCCTGCGCCTCCGCCTGCGCGCGCTGCCCGTCGTCGCGCCATGCAGCTCGCGTCGCGGCTGCGCAGCCGCCACGAGCCGCCACCGCGCGCCGAGCCGCCCGCCGACGACGACGAGCGCGAGCTGCCGGCGCCGCCCACGGCGCCGCCGCGCGCGCTGGACGCCGCGGCCATCGCCGCGCTGCGCGCGCTGCCCACGCACGTGGTGCTGGAGCGCGCGCGGCTGGTGTCGCAGGCGCCGTCGCGCATGCCGTACATCGGGCTGCACGGCAAGTACAACAAGCGCTGGTACGTGGACGTGGTGACGCTGCCGCACAACGCGCTGCGCCGCCTGCTGGCCGCCGCCTTCGAGCTGCTGGCGGCCGCGCGCCGCCTGGCGCTGGACATGAGCGCGGCCGACTTTGAGCAGCTGTTCGCGTTCGTGGGGCAGTTTGCGCGCTTCGCGCGCGTGCTGCTGCGCGCCGAGCGCGCGCTGCTGTTCCCGCACGTGGAGCACGCGCTGCGCCGGCTGCGCGACGACGACGCGCACGTGCGCGCGCTGCGCCCGCGCGCGCGCGCCGCCACGGTGGCCGACGTGCGCGCGCTGCTGCGCGCGCTCACCGACCGCGCGCTGCGCGACGCGCCCAGCTGCGCCGTCGTGCGCGCGCTGCTGGCCGCGCTGGACGCGCTGGCGGCCGCGCTGCTGCCGTACTTTGCGGCCAAGGAGGCCGTGCTGCCGCGCATCGTGTTCCGCTCGCACCGCGGCGCGCGCGAGAAGACGCGCATGGAGGCGCGCCTGCTCCGCTTTTTCGACGACGACGGCCACCACTTCTACTACGCCGCGCTGCTCACGCTGCCGCTCAACAACGAGCCGGTGCGCGCCGACTTTGAGGAGCGCCACTTTGCCAAGCCGCACCAGCGCCAGCACTTCCACGACGCCGTGCACATTGTCAGCACCACGCTGATGGCCATCCCGGCCAACTTTCAGGCCGCCGCGCGCCTGTACGAGCAGCGCTTCTCCATGCAGGCGTTTGTGGACAAGTATGGCACGGACCGCGACCACCACGTGACCACGCAGCTGGTGGAGAACGTGTCGCCGCCCGCTGCCGCTGCCACCGCCGACGCCGCCGCCGCCGCCGCCGCCGCCGCCGCCGCCGCCAACGCCGACGCCGACGCCGCCAACGCCAAAGCCGACGCCGACGCTGACGCCGACGCCGACGCCGACGCCGACGCCGACGCGCGCATGTGATTGTGATTGTGTTTGTGTTTGTGTTTGTGTTGTGTTTTTGTGTGGGGAGTTTGCTCAAACGCGCAGGCGGGCGGCGGAGCGGGCGGCGTGCCTTCTGAGCCGCGTCTTGGGGGCGTGCAGCGAGCGGATGCTGACGCCGACGCTGCGCAGGGAGCCGAAGCTGAGGTCGTCGCCGTCGTGGCCAAGGTGGGCGCGGCGGCGGGCGGCGGCGGCGGCGGCGGGGCGCGGCGACGGCGACGGCGGCGGCTTGGCGGCGGCGGCGGCGGCGGCGGGCGTTGTAAAGGCGCTTTCGATGGAGAAGTGGGTGCGCAGGACGTGGCGCTGCCAGCGGCGGAAGCGCAGGCGCGACAGGCCGCCCATGTAGGCGCGCGCCCAGCGGTGGCGCGCGCGGTCGGGCATCCACGCGGTGAGCAGCACGAGGTGGACGCGCGCGTTGGGGCCGCGGCGCACGTGCGCGACGTAGGCGCGCGTGAGGGCGGCGGCGGCGTCGGGCGCGGCGCGCGCGGCGGGCAGCGGCGGCGGCAGGCGCGCCAGCAGCGCGCGCCCGTAGCGCAGCGCGAGCGCGGCCAGCGCGAGGGCGTCGCGGCGCAGCGTGCGCAGCAGGTCGGGCGCGTCGACGTGGCGGCGCAGCTCCAGCGTGCCGCGCAGCTGGCGCATGGCGCGCTGGCAGCCGTCCTTGAGCGCGCGCGCGCCGCCGCCGCCGCGCGCGCAGCGCAGCAGCTGCTCGTCCTCGAACACGAAGTACTCGGCGACGAAGGGCTCGAAGGTGCGCCACCACGCGGCCAGCGCGTCCAGGTCGGCGGCGCGCGCCGCCGCCGCGCGCCGCGCCGCGCCGTCCGCCATGCGCAGCAGCGCCTGCAGCTGGTGGCGGATGGCGTTGTGCGCCAGCACGAACGCGTCGCACGCCCCCGTCGAGCGCGCCCCGTACTTGGCCGGCGCCAGCGCGTCGGCCAGGCTGCGCGCGCTCAGCTCGCCGTCGGCGTCGGCGCCGGCGTCGGCGCCATCGTCGGCGCCATCGCCGGCGCCATCGTCGGCGGCGGCGGCGGCGGCGGCGGCGGCGGCGGCGGCGGCGGCGGCGGCGGCATCGGCATCGGCGGCGGCGGCGTCGCGCTTGACGTGGGCTTCGGGCTTGACGTGGGCGTGGCGCTTGGGGTGGGGGTCGGGCTTGGGGTGGGCGAGGGCTCGGCGCGGCAGCACGTGCGTGCGCACGCTGCGTCGGCACAGCGAGAGGTTGGGCTGGCTCTTGGCGTCGGCGACGGGATCGCTGCAGCACGGCGGCGCGGGGCGCACGGCGAAGGAGCGCTGGCGCGGGGCGGCGGCGGCGGCGGCGGCGGCGGCGGCGGCGGCGGCGACGTACGGGGGCCGCGGGCGCGCGGGGCGGCGGCGATCAGGCGGAGCAGCCATGGAGGGGGCGCGGCGGTGCGGCGGTGCGGCGCCGAGCGCGCGGCGGCGCCACGCGCGGCGGCGGCGCGGTGCTTTATGGCGCTCGTCGCGCGCACCCGCGGCGCGGCGCGCGGCGCGCGGCGCGCGGCGCGCACGCGCGCGAGCACACGCGTGCGCACGCGCAGCCGCTATGACGGTACCTCCGTCCGCGTGCGCGCTCCGACAGGGCGACGCAGCCAACGCGCCGCGCCCTCCGCCTCGGCCGCGGCGTCCGCCGCGCGCCGCGCGCCCCGCCGCCAAACTGCGTGCGCACACCGCCGCCGCCGGCAACGGCCACATACATACAGCAGCGCGCAGCGCGCGGCTTGGCGCTCCTCCGCGCGCCGCACGTTCAGCTCTTTGGCTTTAATGGCGCCGCGCGCGGCCCCCTCATACACTCCCCGCCCCGCCGCGTCCCCCTTCCTATGAGTCATCGCCATCGGCCCTCATCGCCGTGTTCCCCCCCCCCGCCTTCCACTCTTGCACCGTTCACCGCCGTACCACCTCGTCCTCATCGTCAAACCGCACTCGCTTACGAACACGTCCTACGCAACTGTCAAACGTCCCTCGGCCGCCTGCTGCGCCCCCCCCCACCTCTGCCGCCTCACACCGCCCGCCGCTGCTTGCCACGTCGCCCCCGCCATTCAGCCCCCTCACCCGCTTCAGCCCTTTCCTTCTCCGCTCCTCCACCCGCTGCACCTCCCGCCGCCTGCGCGTCGCCATCACCTGCCACTGCACGTCCACCCCGTCCCCGTCCGCCCCGCCCCGCTCCCGCTCGCCGTCCGCCGCCTCCGCCGCGCCCTGCGTCCCCACCGCCTCCCCCTGCTCCAGCGCCCCCACGTCCGTCACCCGCGCCACAATGTCCACCCGCTGCCCGCCGCCGCCTTGCCCCAGCTCGTCCATGCTCTTCACCGACCGCATGTTGAGCAAAACGTTTCGGCGCTTCTCGTACTCCTTCTGCGCCTTTGCTGCCGCCGGCCCCGCCCCGACCGCCCCGACCGCCCCGACCGCCCCGACCGCCTTCGCGCCGCCCTGCGCCTCCGCCACCATCGCCTCCTCGATCGACCCGCGCATGATCAGCCGCTCCACCACAATGTCCGCCGCGCACCCGATGCGGTGCGCCCGGCTCACGATCTGCGTCTCCACCGCCGAGTCCCACACCGGCTCCAGCAGGAACACGTAGCGCACAAAGCTGAGGTCCAGCCCCACGCCGCCCAGTTTGGCGCTCATCAGCAGCACGCTCGCCCCTTCGTCCTGCGCAAACGCCCGCAGCGCCCTGCGCGAGTACTCGCTCTGCGACTTGCACTGCTTCACAAACGCGCAGTCGTCGCGGCGGTTGCGCACCAGGTCGATGTACGCGTCGCGCAGCGCCGCCGACTTTTTCAGGTGCAGCTGCGCCAGCTTGAGGTGGTCCGTGTGCTCGCTGTGCACAATCACCTTTGGGCGCACCATGCGCCGCGCGCCGCCGCCGCCGTGCGCCGCGCGCGCCGGCACCAGCGGCAGCTGCTCGATGCGGCTCACCAGGTAGCGCATCTTGGAGCTTTCGGTCTTGTCCCAGTCCGCGCGCCACGCGCTGCACAGCACGCTGGGCTGCAGCTCGATGAGCGACGCGGGCTCGCGGTGGCGCCCCATGGCGTAGGGCGCGCGGCAGCGCGGCGCCGCGCAGCGCTGTCGGTCGCTCACGACGCAGCGCAAGCACAGCAGGTGCGCGCACGGCGTGACGAACGGCATGTGGCTGCGCCGGCCGCAGCGGCTGCAGCTGCCGCTGCGCGACGCCAGCGCGCTGGCGATGTGCAGCAGCTTGCCGCTGATGATGTAGCGCACAAACTCGGGCTCGCTGTCGCACACGCGCTTGGCGTTGCGCTTGGCCACCTGCATCATCGGGGTGCCGTCGGCGCGAAGCTTGGCCAGCAGCGCTCGCCGCCTCGCCAGGTCCTGCACATACGCGCGGTCGCAGCCGTGCGCTTCGGCGGTGTGCACGTTGACGTGCCGCTCACACAGCGGGTCGCGAAAGCACTCTTGCTCCGTCACGTGCGACACGGCGCTGTACTGGTCGTGCAGCATGATGAGCATATCAACCACGTCGTCTGCGTTGAAGGCCACGTGCATGCTGCCGCCAAAGCAGCACGACTTGCGCAGGTTGGACACAAAGCTGCTGGCAAGCGCCTTGTTTCGCTTGTTGAGCAGCGACTGACTGTGAGTGTCGTCAAACCAGTCGCACAACAGCAGGTTCCTCCGGCCCATTGCGATGAGCCCGTTGTAGCTGTCGGCAGTGGGCTTGCTGAAGTTGAGAAACACGTTTCGCACGCGGCACTTTGCCTTGACGATGGACTTGTCGTCGGTGCGGATCATGACGGCGTGCAGCAAGCGCGACAGGCGGTGCAAGCTGTGCGGCTCGTAGCGCAGGTACGGGTTGCGGATGGCTGCCTTCCACGCGTGGGTGTCCAGCCCGTACGCCTGCTCGCGGATGAAGCGCAGCAGCGAGTGCAGGTGGTCAATGTCGGTGCGCGGGGTGCACGGGGTGGGCGTGCCGGTGAGGACCCAGCGGATGTCCGCTTTGATGTTGTGGCAGCCGGCGGCCAAGTTGCTGAGCGCCGGCGACGACAGGCGGTGCGCCTCGTCCACAACGAGCCTGTAAAAGTGCACGCGCAGCAGCAGCGGCGCGCCGTGGCGGATCTGCGCGTGCAGCGCGGCCACGAGCTCGAACGGGACGACGACAAGGTCGTAGGCGGCGGCCAGCTGCAGCGCGGTGGGCGGCAGGTCGGCGCGCGAGCGGACGCACAGCGCGCGCAGCGCGCGCGGGGCGACGTGCAGGTGCAGCTGGCGCGCCCAGTGCTCCGTGAGCACGGCGGGCACGACGACGAGCGTGGCGGGCGACAGGAAGACGTGCTGCGCGCGCGCGGCGCACACGGGCAGCACGCCGCGCCCCTTGGCGGGCTGGAAGAAGTCGGGGCGGCGCACGCGGCGCTTCGGGGCGGCGGCGGCGGCGGCGGCGGCGGCGGCGGCGGCGGCGGTGGCGTGCGGGGCGTGCGGGACGAGGCGGTGGCGGCGGGACGCGGGTGCGCGCGCGGCGTGGAGCGGCTCGAAGCGGCTGTGGAGCTGCTGCTGGTACGAGCGCACGGTGACGTGGTGGTGGTGGTGGAGGCGGGTTGGGCAGTTGGGCGGCGGCTGTGGGTGGCGTGGGAGCGTTTTGAGGATGAGGGAGAGGGTGGTGATGGTTTTGCCCAGGCCAGGGTCGTCGCACAGCAAGCCGCCCCTGGGGCGTTTTACGCGAGGAAAGGAGTGGAGTCGGTATATGGCGCCGTCGCACAGGTCTGCGACGATGAGGCAGTGGTGCAGGTGGGGCAGGTGGAAGCGGCGGATGAGCGGCATGCGGACGTGGACGTCGGGCTGCTCCATGTGGGCCATGCGGCGAAGGGCGGAGGCTTGGTGCGGGTAGAGACGGAGGTTGAGGGCCGGAACGACGGAGGCGAGACAGCGGCGCAGGTACGGGTGGGCGTCGGCGAGGTTGGCGTGGTCGCGGGCGGGGAGCATGGCGGCGACGCGCAGCAGGAGGTCGAGCGGAAGGGCGAGCAAGGGGGGCGCGGCAGCGGGGGGGCTGGGGGGCGGCGAGGGCGCGGGCGCACGGGCGGCACTCAACGCGGCGCGGCGGAAGACGCGCTGCAGCTGAAAGTGAGCGCGCGTGGCGGGGGCGGTGGCGGGGGCGCACGTGTGGTCGCACGCGGCAAAGCCGCAGGGCGAGGGCGGCGCGGGGCGCTCGGCGCTGTGGGCGCTGCCGGCGCTGGCGGCGGCGTGGGCGGCGTCGGTGTTGAAGACGTGCCACAGAATGAAGCGCAGCGGCTCGCAGGCGGCGACGAGGCACGACGGGGCGGCGGCGGGGGCGAGAGGGGAGAGCGAGAGCGTGGCGGTGACGACGGGCGGCGCCAGGGTGTGGGCGATGGCGAGGTGGGGCGGGATGGCGCGCAGGAGGTGGAAGAAGGCGGCGGCGGCCGGCGAGGGCGTGCGGCGGGGGGCATCGCGCGGGCGCAGGTGGCGGCGGTGGTGGGCGACGTAGAGGCTGAAGTCGCGGGCGACGCGCGGCGAGACGGGCGGCGCGTCGGCGCCGTCGGCGGCGCTGAAGAGGTGGAAGCGGAAGGTGGCGAGCGTGGGCGGACGCGCCATGGGGGCAGCGGGCGCGCGGCGACGTGGGACGGACGGCGCGTGGGCGAGGCGCTGCGGCGCGCGCGCGGCGACGCGCTGGCGGCGCTGCTCAAAACGGTGTGGGCGGCGAGGTGCGCCGCCACGTGTGCGCACACTTTATCACAACAGACGCAGCGCAGGACGCCAAGCTCACGCCGGCAGCAGGCGCTGCGCGCGCTCCGCCGCCGCCGCCGCCGCCGCCGCCGCCGTCGGCAGCGGCGCGTGCTGCTGCGCCACGGAGTAGTCGAGCCCGACCGGGTGCTGCCCGCACTGGCGCGGGTGCAGCGTGCAGTCCGTGACGACGGGCTTGCTCCAGTCCACGCGGTCGTCGGGCTTGGACGGCTTGCTGCGCCGCGCGTGCACCTTGGTGCACACCTGCGTGGCGCACAGCTTCCTCCAGCACTGCTTGCGCGCCGCGCCGTGCCGACACACCCACGCGCACGGCTCGTGTTGGTAGCAGCACTGCTCCGCCTGGTGCCAGCACTTGCGCGCCGCCGCGGCCGCCGCCTCCGCCGCCGGCCGCGCGCCCTGCGCCCGCCGCGCCGCCAGAACGCTCACAACCAGCGTCAGCGCCATGGCGCCGCTGGCAACGCCCATCGCACGCGCGCTCCCTCTCCGCGTCCCTCCCTGCAGCGCGCACCACAGCATGCGCACGAGCAGCGCCGCACCGCCGCCGCCGCCGCACTTTTATTGTGCCGCGCCGCGCCGCGCCGCGCCGCGCCGCGCCGCGCCGCCGCCAGCGCGCCGCCGCGCCGCGCGCGCGCGCGGCCCGCGCCGCCGCGCAGCGCGCCGCGCCGCGCGCGGCGGCCCCGCGCGCGCTCCCGCCGCCCCCGCGCGCGCTCCCGCCGCGCGCGCCGCGCCGCGCCCTGCGGCGCGCTCTTGCGCGCGCGCCTGTAAACGCCGCCCCGCGCCAGCCGCGCGCCGCGCTTTTGCTAACGCGCCGCAAATGCGCCCGGCGCTGCCTTTTGGGCGCACGCGCGCCGCGGCGCGGCCGCCCTGCGTGCTGCGCATTGCATGACCGAAAATGGAACGGTGCGGCGTTTACTGTGCCAAACAAGCGCAACGAGCAGCGCAGCAAAGCAAACTCAAACCACCGCCGTCGTCGTCATTGTACCAAGTGGCCGTCATCGCCGTCTAGCGCCGGCTGCGCGCGCCGCGCGCTCACATGAGCTCCGCCGCCTCGGCGTCGCCCTCCTCCTCCGCCGACGGCGCGGGCAGCAGCGCGTCCAGCTCCTCCTCCTGCTCGCCGGCGGCCGCGCCGTCGTCCGCCACCTCGTAGTCCACGCCCGGCGGGTGCGAGCCGCACTCGCCCGGCCTCTCGGTGCAGTCGGTCACGACGGCGTCCTGCCACTGCACCTGGTCGTCGGGCTTGGTGGGCACGGCCGTGCGCGCCTTGATCTCGGAGCACACGCGCGTGTTGCAGTACTTTTTCCAGCAGTGCTTGAAGCCGCCGCCCTCGCGGCACCTCCACCCGCACTCGCGGATTTCGTAGCAGCACTGCTGCGTGCGCTGCCAGCACTTGCCCGGCAGCTCGGCGCCGCGCGCCGCCTCGGCGTCGTCGCGCACCACGGCGCCGTTGGCGCTGCCGCCCACGGCCAGCAGCAGCAGCAGCGCGAGCGTCACCCTGGTGGTGGTGGTGGTCGTTGTGGTGGTGCAGCACATCATTTGTGTGGTTCTTTTTAGTTAGTGGTGGTTGGTGGTTGGTGGTTGGTGGTCGCGGTGGTTGGTCGATGGTTTGTTTGTTGCAAGCGGCGGCGGCACAGCGGCGCGCATTGCTCCGCCTCGCGTGCTTTTATTGGCGTGGCAGCGTTGACGTACAACAGCTCGCGCGCGTGCGAGCGGGCGCGCCGCCGCGCCGCGGCCGCGCCGCCGGCCAAGTGCTGGCCGCCGTGCGCGCGCGCCGCGCCGAGCAAAGCGGCACAACACGCCGCTGGCGCGCGCGGCGGCGGGTCAAGCGCGCTTGGGCGCGCGGGCCCGCCGCCGACGCGCCGCGGCGGGGCTGCACCGGCGCGCAGGCGCGCGCGCGCGCGCCGCACCGCCACCAGGCCGGCGCGCAAGCGCTGGCGCGCACACGCACAGCCGCGACGGCACGTTGTGCGCAAGCGCCGGATGCGTTGGCGGCGGCGGCGGCGGCGGCGGCGGCGCGGGGGAGCGCGGCGTCAGGCGGCGCGCTTGGCCCACGCCAGGCGGTAGTCGCGCACGACGGCGTGGTGCGAGCGGTCGGCGCGGCAGCGCGCGAGCAGCGACACGCGCGCAATGCGCGCCAGGCGCGCGGTGAGCTGCGCGCGCGCGCGGCGCGACGCGACGGGGCGCGCCAGCGTGGCGGCGGCGCGCCAGCCCAGCGGCGGCGCGCCGCGCACGCCGTCGCACAGCAGCGCGCGCACGCCCAGTGCCAGCAGCTGCGCGCGCAGCGCGCCCGCGCCGTCCAGCGCCAGCACGCGGCCGCCCGCGTCGTCCAGCGCGCGCGCCACGCGCTCAAACGAGCCGTGCGCGGCGCGCAGCGCGTGGGCGGCGGCCGCCAGCAGCGCGCCGCGCGGCGCGTCCCCCCCGCCGCGGCGGCCGCCGCCGCCGCCGCCGCCGCGCGCGCGCGCGTGCAGGCGGCGGCGCGCGGTGAGCAGCAGCACGCGGTTCTCGGCGGCGGCCAGGCGCTGCTGCAGCTGCGCGACGGCGGGGCGCAGCGCGGCGCTGGCGGCGGCCCAGGCGGCGACGTGCGACGTGCCGGCGGCCTCGGTGCGCGCGACGGCGCGGCTGGTCATGACCTCGCGGCGGCGCAGGAAGCGGTCGACGGCGGGCAGCAGCTGCGCGCGCACGCACTCGAGCAGCACGTGCGCAAAGTGCGCAAAGCGCGCAAACCACAGCTCAAAGTCGGCGTGCAGGTTGCGCAGCGCGCGCGGCGGCGGCGGCGCGCGCGCGTCGCAGTCGCGCAGCAGGCACAGCAGGAAGCTCATGTCGTTGAGCTCGGCGCGCGCGGCGTTGGTGAACAGCACCAGCACGTTGCGCTGGTCCACGTCAAACGGCGCCAGCGGCACGCTGCGCCACATGTGGCCCAGCACGTCCGGCGCCGCGTCGCGCGCGCGCGCCGCGTCGTCGTCGTCGCGCTGCGAGCAGCTGGACACGTCGCTCACCATGTGCGAGACGGCGCGCCGCTGGCGGCGCGCGGTGCTCAGGCGCGCCGCCGCCAGCGGGCGCACCACGCCAAAGTCGGAGCGCACGCGCTCGGCGCGCGGCGCCAGCAGCGGCGGCGGCGGCGGCGGTGGCAGCGCCTGCGGCCGCGGCCGCGCGCGCGGCGGCGGCGGCGGCGCGGGCGACGGCGTGGGCGACGGCGTGGAGCGCGTGAGGTCGGAGCCCACGCTGGGGGGGGCGTGCGGCGGCGGCGGCGCGCGCTTGCGCGGCGCGTCCATGGAGAACGACAGCGGCGTGGCGGCGGCGGCGGCGGCGGCGGAGGGCAGCGGCGACGACGGGCGCTGCGCGTGCACGCGCAGGCACAGCGGCTTGAGCGTGGCCAGCGTGCGCGGCGGCGCGGGCGACGTGGCCGTGACGCTGAGCGTGGGCGGCGGCGCGTGGGGGGCTGCCATGGGGGGGGGGGGGGGGGGGGGCGGGGGGGGCGGGGGGGCGGGGGGGGGGGGGGGGGGGGGGGGGGGGCGAAGGGGGGGGGGGGGGGGGGGGGGGGGGGGGGGGGCCGGGGGGGGGGGGGGCGGGGGGGGGGGGGGGCAGGGGGGGGGGGGCGGGGGGGGGGCGGGGGGGCGGCGAGGGCGCGGGCGCACGGGCGGCACTCAACGCGGCGCGGCGGAAGACGCGCTGCAGCTGAAAGTGAGCGCGCG
>JAHNZQ020000308.1:556299-591840 GCA_019155205.2 Gracilaria vermiculophylla
GCGGGCGCGCGCGGGCGGGGCGCGGGGGGGGGGCGGCGGCGGCGGCGGCGGTGGCGGTGGCGGCGGCGGAGGCAGCGGCGGGGGGCGCGGGGCGACGGGCTCAAAGGGGCGATGGGGGGGCGGCGCGCGCGGCGGCGGAGGCGGTGGGCGGCGCGGCGCAACGGGCACAAAAGGGCGATGGGGGGGCGGCGCGCGCGGCGCGCGGCGCGGCGCGGAGCGCGGCGCGCCGAGCGAGCGGAGGCGCTCGGCGCTCGGCGCGAGGCGCGCGCGCGCGCGCGACGGGCGCGCGCGCGCGCCGGCGCGCAGCGGAGGGCGCGCGGCGAGGCGCGCGCGCGTGCGGCGCGCGCGCGCGGCGCTGTCCCGGCCGCGCCGTGGCGGCGCGCGCGCGCCGCCTGACGTCATGGCCGCGCCCGCGCGCGCGCGCGAGCGCCGTCGCGCGCTCGGCTTGGCGCGCCGCGCCTGCCACTGTCAACGCCGCCGCCGCCGTGCCGTTGGCGCCGCCCATAGCGAATATACCAAGCGCGCGCGTCCGACAGCCTGCCGCGCGCCAAACATCGCCGCCGCCGCCGCCGCCGCCGCCGCCGCCGCCGCCGCCGCCGCCGCCGCCGCCGCCGCCGCCGCACTGCGCCGCAGTGGCGCACTGCGCCGCGCTCTGCGCAGCACGCCGCCCGCCGTTTTCAAATTCAAGCCGCCCTCCTACACCGCCCGTTCACAGCGCGCGCGTCTCCGCCGCGCCGCCCCCGCTGCCGCCCCCGCCGCCGCCGCCCCCGCCGCCCCCGCCTCCGCCCGCCCCCCGCGCCGCCGCATTCCCGCACCGCGCCGCCCCCGCGTGCCGCTCGTTACGCACTCGCGCCCGCCGCGCTGCCGCCTCGCGAGCGCCGCCGCCGCCTCGCGAGCGCCGCCGCCGCCTCGCGAGCGCCGCCGCCGCCTCGCGAGCGCCGCCCTCGCCGCCGCGCCGCCATTGCGCGCGCACACACCCGCCGCGCGCGCCCGCACGCCGCCGCCTCCAGCGCGCCGCCGCGCTGTTTGGCGCCCGCTCGCGCGCGCCGCCCGCATCGCCCCACGCGCCGCGCGCCGCCGCCGCCGCCGTCGCCGCCGCCGCCGCTGCCGCCGCCGCGCGCGGTGCGCCCGTCGCGCGCCAGTCGCGCAACCGATCCGCCCCGCCGCGCGTCGCGCCCCGCCCGAGACGCGCCGCGCCCCGCCGCGCGCGCGCGCTCGACGCCCCGCACACGTGCACAGCTGGCGCGCGCCCGCTGTAAGGCCCCCTTTACAGCCGCTGCTGCCGCCGCTGCCGCTGCCGCTGCTGCCGCCGCCGCCGCCGCCGCCGACGTGCGCCCCGCGGCCGCAGCGCGCGCGCTTGGCGACGCCGCGCGCGCCACCGCGCTCGTCGCCACTACCACCACCACCAGCTGCGAGATGGCCAAGCGCCGCCGCATGGCGCACAGCGCCGCCGAGCCCGCCGAGCCCGCCGCGGCGCGCGTCGCCATGCCCACGCTCACGTCGGCCGTGGCCGCGCTCGCGCGCGACGCCGCCCGCTTCGAGGCGCAGCGCCTCGACAAGCTGCGCCGCGAGAGCGCCGCCCCCGCCGCCCCCGCCGCCCCGCCGCCCGCGCCCGACTTGCTGCCGCCCGACGCCGACGTGCTGCTGGTCGTCACCTTCCGCTTCCCGCCGCTGCGACCCAAGCTGCGCCCGCTGCCAATGTACGTCTGCGCCGCGCCTTGCCCCGCCGCCGCCGCCGCCGCCGCCGCCGCCGCCGCCGCCTGACCGCGCCCGGTTTCGTTTTTGCTCTCCCCCTCCCCCCGCCCGCCCGCTCGCAGACCGCTCAAGCACGCGCTGTGGAAGGAGGGCGAGCACCAGGTGTGCCTGTTCGTCAAGGACCCGCAGCGCGCGGTCAAGCAGCACCTGGCGCAGCACGGCGGCGCGGGCGTGTCGCGCGTGCTGGGCGTCCAAAAGCTGCGCAAGCGCTACGGCACGCACGAGGCGCGCCGCGAGCTCAGCGCCATGTACGACCTGTTCCTGGTGGACCGCCGCGTGGCGCCCATGATGCCCAACCTGCTGGGCACCGCCTTTCTGCACACCAAGCGCATGCCGCTCGCCGTCGACATGAGCGCCAACGTCGTGGCCGCCATCCGCCGCGCGCTGCGCAGCACCGCCTTCGCCCCGCGCCAGGGCACCTGCACCGCCGTCAAGGTGGCCACGCTGCAGTTCGAGCAGCGCCACGTCGTGGACAACGTGCTCGCCGCCATGGACGCCATCGTGCGCCGCTGCCCCCGCGGCTGGCACGACATTCAGTCCTTCAGCCTGAAAACCACCCGGTCGCCGGCCGTGCACGTGTACTTGTCGCTCCCGCGCCCGCTGCGCCCGCTCGAGCCGCCGCGCGCCGCCAAGAAGGCAAAGCCGTCGCCGCGCCGCGCTGCGCGCCCCGCCCACCGCACGCCGCCCGCCGGCGCGTGACGCGCCCACTCGTGCCGCTGCCCAGCTGCGCGTTTTGCGCTGCCGTGCGCCATGGGCGCAGCCGCGCTCCGCCTGCGCCCCCCCCCCCCCCCCCCCCACGCGCGCATGCGCGCTTGCGTGCAGGCGCGCGCCGCGCGCGCCCCTCTCTCTCTGTCCGTCAGTAAACAGTGCAGCGAGTGAGCGGCCGGTTTGTGGGTTTTGCGTGTCAATCATCACGCGCGCGTTGCTCAGCGCCTCGGCACTCGGCCGTTGATGATTGCTTGCGTGCGTGCAAGCGCGCGCGCGCGCGCGACGCACACGCGTCTCCATCATTCAACAAGCAGTGAAAGCAGTTGAACAGTCGAGACAGCCAGCTCTCTCTTGTGCCTACGCCACAATTGGCCGCGTACCTCATGAGCCCAACACTGCTGGAGCTGTCATGAAAGTGCAAAACATGATAGCACAAAATTCAGCACTTGTGTCGGTGGTGGTAGCCACTTTCTTCTTCGTGAGCGCCATCAGCCAAGATGTGCATCAACATACTTGTTGCACTTCACACAACCAACGATTCGTGCAAAAAAGTACCCACTATCGCTCCTGTTGTTGTGCCGTTGCACATGATTTAGTGCCCAAAATGTGTTTGTGTTTGTAGTAAAAATTCAAAACTTTGAGTATTTGTGGCCTGTAATCTTTGCCTTCTGTAACAAAACTTTTCCCAAAAATGTTTGCTCAACAAGCACTGGCCTCACGTGAGCCCGGAGCTCCGCGCGTGTACTCACACTCGCGTACGCTCCTGCAGCGCAACATTTCTGCTAGCGGTGGCACGGGTGGTGCGTTTAGCGCCATTTGCTTACAAAACGTTTCCGTCAACAAAGATTGACGCGGCCGCGCCTCCAAAGCAATCGTTTGCGCCGTGCGCAACGCCACGTTGCACTGCGTCCACCCTTTCGCCGCATCCCCGCGGCGCGCGCCCCCGCCCAAATTTATCGCAAAATAGCGCTCGGCGCTTGCACCGCTCAATCAACATCAGCGCGGAGCACCTTTCACAATGACTGACTTTTGCAGCCGAACCGACACACGCAGCCAATCACCATGCCGTGCCCACTGCTTCCGCAACGTGTACGTTTTTCATTTGCGTGCGCTCCCGCGCCGCCTCATTAACGTCAATCCACAGCCCCCGCCTTGGCTCCCAATGCAGCGCGTGTTTGCTTACCAACCACGCTCCCTGTCTTTCTCGTGCACCTCACTCCTTATCTATATAAACATCGTGCTCCGCTTCCGCCTCCACCGCGGGTTACGCTCTTCCCTTGTCCAAACCCCTTCTCTTCGTCCCCCTTCTCAACTCGTTTTTTCCGGTTTCGTTCAATAACTTCACGTGCCTCTACCCCCCCGCCCTTGACTCACCTTGCGATCACATTCCTGTTCCACGACCATGTCCGTCAGTGCGTTCAAACGCCAATCGGCGTTCTTTTTGTTATTCGCAGCTCTGCTCGTCGCCTGTAGCGCAGACAAGGAAAATGTGGGCACAGTCATCGGTATCGACCTTGGAACAACCTACTCGTGCGTCGGTGTCATGCAAAACGGTCAGGTCGAAATCATCGCCAACGACCAAGGCAACCGCATCACTCCCTCCTACGTCGCCTTCACCTCCGAGGAGCGCCTCATCGGCGACGCCGCCAAGAACCAAGCTGCCATGAACCCCGTCAACACCGTCTTCGACGTCAAGCGTCTCATCGGGCGCAAGTACAGCGACTCCACCGTCCAGAAGGACAAGAAACTGCTGCCGTTCAAGATTGTCAACCAGGGGGAGAAGCCCATGATTTCCATCGATGTCAAGGGCGAGAAGAAGACCTTCTCCCCGGAGCAGATTTCCGCCATGGTTCTGGGCAAGATGAAGAAGACGGCCGAGGAGTACCTCGGCAAGGAAGTCAAGAACGCCGTCGTCACCGTGCCCGCCTACTTCAACGACGCCCAGAGACAGGCCACCAAGGACGCCGGCACCATTGCCGGCCTCAACGTCATGCGCATCATCAACGAACCCACTGCGGCCGCCATCGCCTACGGGCTCAACAAGAAGGGCGAGAAGAACATCCTGGTGTTCGATCTGGGAGGCGGCACTTTTGATGTCACTCTGCTCACCATCGACGACGGTGTGTTTGAGGTGCTTGCCACCAACGGCGACACCCACCTTGGCGGTGAAGACTTTGACCAGAGGGTCATGGACTACATGATGAAGCTCTTCAAGCGCAAGTACGGCAAGGACCTGTCCAAGGACAAGCGCGCCTTGGCAAAGCTTCGACGTGAATGCGAGAAGGCCAAGCGCGCTCTCTCCTCGCAGACTCAGGTGCGCATCGAAATCGAGTCGCTGTTTGATGGCCAGGACTTTTCTGAGACGCTCACGCGCGCCAGATTTGAGGAACTCAACTCCGATCTGTTCAGACGTACCCTGAAGCCGGTGGAGAAGGTTCTCAAGGACGCCGACATGTCAAAGGGTCAGGTTCACGAGGTTGTGCTAGTCGGCGGTTCCACCCGTATCCCGAAGGTGCAACAGCTTGTGAGCGATTTCTTCAACGGAAAGGCGCCCAGCAAGGGCATCAACCCTGATGAGGCTGTTGCCTACGGCGCTGCTGTTCAGGCGGGAATCCTTTCCGGTGACGGAGGTGAGACTACTGACAACATCGTGTTGGTAGATGTTGCCCCGCTCTCTCTCGGAATTGAGACTGTGGGTGGCGTGATGAGCAAGATCATTCCACGCAACTCCAAGGTGCCAGCCAGCAAGAGCCAGACTTTCACCACCTACCAAGACAATCAGGAAGTGGTCAGCATCCAAGTGTACGAGGGTGAACGTACAATGACAAAGGATTGCCACATGCTGGGCAAATTCGACCTGAGCGGAATTCGCAAAGCGCGCAGAGGGGACCCACAGATTCTTGTCACGTTTGACGTCGATGCCAACGGCATCCTCAGTGTGTCCGCGGAGGAGAAGGGGGCGTCCAATAAGGAAAGCATCACCATCACCAACGACAAGGGTAGACTTTCAGAGGAGGAGATTGAACGTATGGTTCGGGAAGCCGAGGAAATGAAGGACGAGGACGAGAAACTGAAGAAAAAGGTGGAGTCGAAGAACAACCTCGAAAACTTCATCTTCACGCTCAAAGCCACCCTCGAAGAGAAGGACAAACTGGAAGGCAAGGTTGATGAGGAGGACATCGAAGCGCTCGAGTCCGCTGTCAAGGAAGCGCAAGAATGGATGGACAGTGAGGCGGAGGACGCCGACGCTGAGGACATTGAGTCACGGTTGAACGACCTGAAGGAGGTTGCCGAGCCAATCATGAAGAAGATTGGCGGCGGACCAGGAGGCGCGGGTGGCGCCCCCGAGGCCGAGGACGAGGATGATGACGATGACGCCCACGAGGAGTTGTAGAATTTGGTAGCCTGTTAACTTGCTTGCAATTTTCCTAACGCCGTGCCGCCGCTGCACATGTAAAAATTTTCTCGCATTTCGCGTTCACGTCAATCGCTGGCACTTGTTGCGATGGCCGTCGTGGCCGTCGCTGACCTTTTGCTTGCTCGGCGGGCGCGGGAAGTGGTCCCCGGGCGATGTTGGCCGATTTGGCCCAATCATGCGCGGCGGTACCTCTTCGCGCATCTCGGGCATGTCGTCATCAGGAGTGTGCAGCGCGTACAAGGTTTCGGCCCTGACACGTTGAGGACGTGTTGCAGTTTGGAGGATAGTATGAACAACTTGTCGATAACATATGTTATACTGAAAAAGTACGCATGCGTCCTCGTTGGTAAGCTGCTCGAACAAACGATTGGCAATCAAAAACGTTGTGGCCGACAATCACTTCGATAAAAGGAATACGCCACACTTGACGATACTGGTGTGCAGCTGCCTACGCGACTTTGATTGCGTCAGCGGCGTACGAGTGTGGAGGCGACAAAGGGTTTTTGTGTCAGTTGGCAAAATATGCGACACTTGGCGATACTCAATAGCAACGGCACGTGCAACTTTTGAATGCGTTTTGAACGCGAGTTTCAAGCCGTCCAAGGATCCTGTGCGAGTTCACAAAATACCCCACACTTGCCGATACCGGAGAGCAACTGCGTATCCAATTTGGACTGCGTCACCCGCGCGAGGGTGTCAAGACGATAGAGGATTTTGTGCCAGCGATATACTGGGGGGCAACCGGATATGCAACTCTGACTGCGTCACCCGCGCGAGGGTGTCAATACGATAAAACGATTACTGTGCCAGTTCACATTACTGGAGAGCAACTGCATATCCGATTTCCGTGAGAACGGGTCTTCTGCGCAACTGTTTTGTTGGGGTACATGAGGTACACAATTCGGACCTCAGTGCTCGCTCGCAAACACCAAAAGCTCCCTTTCCAACACACATTTTCCCTACCAACGATGACAGCAGATGTCGAAAAGTGCCACACAGCAAAGTGAGTTCTCTCCAACGAGGTGCATTGCTGTATGCCTGCCCAGTCCTGCCAGCGAGCAGTCGCGCATGTGCGCCAATCCCGTTCGCTGTCGTACAACGCCATGGACATGCGTCGTCGAGTGACACAATCCAACACTCTTCCGAAACGTATCTAGTCAGAACGACATATTGGCAAGCGGTGCACATTTTTTTTACTGCCGGAGAATGACGCTCTTCCGCGAACTGCAGAGCAACTTTTCTGTCATGTGGACGACACCCATCTTCAGCTCGCCCATGTTCCCGTGCAGTGCATCACTAGTAGGGGGGATGAATCACAGAATGGGCGCAATAAATCCCGTTCCATTTCATCAAGTCGCCAGCGCCGGGAGTGATGACCCGGTGCGACTGGCCGAATGGAAGCAGAAACAAGATTCAACAGGGAAACACAGGGTTCAAACCCCGCCGCCACGCAACGCAGTAGCACTTAGCAGTAGAGCTGTTTTGTTCGAATATTAGTCGAGCTGCGCGCCGTTCATTTTGAAGCGCCGTGATAGAGACAAGTCTGGAATTCGAAACAGAATAATTCGAAAAAGACTACCATCTGAAGACTTGACTGTAAAGGCACGTGATCGCCGAGGAAGGCGATCAGAGCAGAAGAGCTACTTCTCTCTTTGTGCCTGTTGTTTTGCCCGCTCTATTTACCATAAGCAACTGCATTCCAAGACCGCCCACATGACGATGCAACTGGAACCAGAACAATATCACAACGGACACCGCGCGATAGGGGTGCGTACATCCCAGGCCGCGGCCTGGGCGCGCTTCCGGGGGGTGCGGCCTCATTCCTAATCGGGTGCCCATATCGTGAAAAGGCCCTTTCTGTGGTAGCTCCAACGGAGGTTGGTCACCTCGCTGCGGGGCTACCCGGGACGGGCAGATGCGATGGTCCTGGGCTTCGGTCTGGAAGGGGTCACTCGGGAGATGACAGCCACAATACCCGGAGCGGAGGAGAACGGCCTGGGCCCCGCTGGCGGAAAGCGCATCTGGTCTGGTCTTCTCCGGTCCCGTTGAGTACCAGGCGACGCCTCAGTGGGCATAATCCGTTGGGGAGCGCTGTCCATCAGGAGGGGGTCAGGGTTACCCTCACTGGTCATGGGCTCGAGCGATGACCGCCTCGGGCCCGAGGGGCCCCGGGGGGTGGTCGACTCCCGGTTAGCCTATTGCTACTCGCAATTATTACCCAACGTGGAATTCAGACATTCGTTTTGCCTCTCATGTCTTTTGCACAAACACCTTGGCGACTGCCGACGACGACTGTGCTTTTCCACGACATGGTTTGAACACATTGAGCACTTAGTTGTGTGCTTGTTCAAAGTTTTTGCAGGGCAAAGCTTCTAAACATACATATCTGCACACCAGCGCATGGTCATGTGGTACATCTTCAACAGTACACCTTGCGACTCGAACCCCGCAAGACGTGCTACTCGCGGATAGTTTCGATCATTGTGCAAAAGACAACAAACTGGTTACACGGCTTGATCGATGCTTAGCTTGCAATACACGACCGCTTTTTGTCTCCAATATATCTAATCCCGGGGTGCGAGAAAAAGGGGTTTTCAACACTGAATGTTTTATGGTGCTGTTCATGACAAACGACCAGTTCCTTGGTCGAACACAACGAGTAAGGATTTCCGATCTTGTCCTAATACTTAAGTTCAAATTCTACCGATAACTCTCATTTACTGCTTTTTGTAGTAAAAAAACCGGTTAGGGTCTACACCCAGAAATCTGCCCTGCGTACAAGAGAGAGAGATACCGCTAGTAGTTCTTTCCGCAACGCTCAAAGTTTTTCGGCACCGTACCCTGAAAAAGTTTCATAGGGTAGGCAAAGGCAGCTTTGCCCATGCCCGCGCCCAAAAGATGTCCGACTGGCACAGAAGGACCAAAATATACGCCCGAGTCAAGACTAGACGGACTGCAACTGAGTGCAGCTTCTTCCAACGTAGCAAACGAAATCTTGACAGTCTTTTCGACCGGACTATTTGGAACACGGCCTGGGAAAATGTCCGTGCCAAACGGCGGGACGGTGGCGTTGCCCTTGAGCACAAGAGTCTCGAGAAAGACCAGCAAGCTCTCCAGCGACGCGGTGCAAAGTACTGCCTATCCAGAAGGGTACCCCGAATCCGGTTGGATGGGCATGACTGGCTCACATTCGTGGGCTTCCATGAATCCAACCCCCTCCGAAATTCCCCTCCATGTGCGCAGTGTTCTGTCCTTGAACAGCTCTCTCACGAGGGAGACCGGGCAAACACAATCATGGCGTCTTTTTGCCTTCCATACAACCAACACGGCGTCATGCTGAGCGAGCATTTCGGTAAGGAACGAAGGAGTCAAAATGTTGAGGTCAAATCGCGATATTTAGTCGTAGTAATTCACAAACAAGCCAAGGGATAAGAATTTGTTTTCCTACATCTAAGACATGAGCACTTTTTTTTCTGTGACATTAGCACGACGTGTGAGCAAATCCGAGAAAAGAGACAGCGGGCCATCTCGGCATCGTTCCGTCCGAGACTGGGACGACGATTGGGCGCGCTCTAAAGGGCAGTCGCACGACGTTGCTAAAACTGTGCACGGGAGAGAACATGCGGCTTGGCATGCGTGGCGATCTGAGGGACGACATGTTGCAGGCTGCCAAACAGACGACGGTGGTCCAAAGCGACAGTGAGCGGCTGCCAGCGAAGGGGGAAGGCGAGCTGTTTCGGGGCAAGGCGGGGCGGATTGACGGGAGGATGAGAAGTATAATGCTGAAACTGCTGCCCGTAGTCTCGCTCCGAAAGTTGGCCTTGCGAATTGCAGCCACCGTTCGCGAAGAAGTGGATCAAACGATTGGCGGCCACGTTGGCCCATGTGACCGGGGTGGAAACATTGGTGGAGCGATCACATGGATGTAATGCAGTGCTGATAAGGAAGTTGTGCGACGGTTTGACATCGATGGGAAACTCGAATCCCATGAGTCGCTGAACCATGCGGGCCTGAACCAGAGCGTTGTGAGTATGGTCAGTGCAAAAGCGGTTCGGAACGTATTGGTTGTCTGCGAAGAATGAGAGCGCGACTGGAGGGCAAGCAGAAAAGATTTGGTACTGAACGATGGCGCTGATGGGGTCGATGCAAATGGCTAGGGGCGTCTGGACGTTGAAGATTGAAGGCGGGAAGAATGCGGCCAAAAGTTCGTTTGAAGGATCGTCCATGACGGTGAGCAGATCGGCCAAAGATGGCATTTGGGGCGGTTAGAGCTGGCGGGCGCGAATGCGAGGCAGAATGGTGAGCAGGGCGACGGCGACTGCGGTGAGGACAAGTTTGCAGCGGGCTTCCATTGGGAGGATTTGGGACGGCGGGTTGGAGAGAAGATCGAAGAAGTGTGAGAGAGGGTGGTGAGGTAAGACATGGGGTGAAGGGAACGATTAAGTAGTAGTGGGAAGACCGAGTGCATGCGTGGATGCGGGTCGGCAAGCCTCGCAGGCATGCCGAAGGCAGCGGGGAGGGAAGGCATGGCGATACGCGAATGATGAAAACAGGGCGCCACGCGCGCCGAGGCGGCGCTGAGAGGCTCGACGGCGAAGAGCGCGGCGATGCGAGGCGCGGCGAGGCGGGCGGGAGGTGGGAATGGCAGCTATGACGTGGAGGCGCGCCACCGCGCGGCGCTGTCATTGGCTGGCGCATCACGCGGCGCTGTCATTGGCTGGCGCGACGCACTGCGGCGTGCCATGACGGCGGCGCGTGTGCGCTTGCGCCTCGACGTGTCGGCCACTGCGGCGCCGCCTGCACCGCCGTGCCATGCGTCCGCGTCGCGGCGCGGCGCCGGCCGCGACGCACCACCGCTCGGTCGCGCGCCCGCGCGATACAGTTTGCAGTGACCTCGGCGAGGCGCCGACGCTGCCGCTGCCGCTGCCGCTGCTCCGAGCGTGTACCGCATGAGCGCCAATTGGCGTGAGGTTCATAATCGCACAATCGAGCATGGCGCATACATAATCGGCATGGCTGTTCAGGTTCAGCTGAGGAAAACCAAAGATGAGAAGGTGATACTCACATTGATATGTACCACATTGTGACACATGCATGATCCCAAGTTATTTTTCATCTAGAAAAACGGCACAACTCAAACCACCTGAAAGCAGACCCCATCTGCTTTAAATGTCTTGCTGCCGAGTAAATGTAGAGACACAGCGGGAATGAAACAATGTACAAAGATAACTGTAGATTATATACCAACACTGGACGACAACGTTTAAGTTATTCCGAATTACAAACGTAGCATTGAAAACCGAGTGAGGGTGAAGAGCACACCAGTGGCAGAAGCACACGCGGCACCCAAGAACTCTTTTCCCAATACTGCGCGCTCATCGTTCCGAATCTTTGCAAAACAGCCAAACAGAACATCATCTCTCAATCAAGAATCATGCGACCAAACGCTTGTACGGAAAGCAAGAATTGAAAAGAACAAAGGGATTGCAATGGAACGCCGACAGTAAAGCAGTAGAACGGCATTGAAACATAATACGCAGATAGATGCAGGTTCAATTTCAGAGTTGAACCACGAGACTTCTGGCATCAAGTCGGCAAACTGACAATGAAAACCAGGAGTAAAACAGAAATGTACGGGTGTCAAAAGGATATCCAGAGCCCTGGGACCCTTTCACGGCTCTGGATATCCTTTCGGACCCGGCGGTCCCATCCCGCTGTCCCAGGACAGGGGGCACGACTCCCCTCCCCTACCCTTTACCATCTTTCCATTCGGGTCCGGGGGGATTCAAGCCCCGGATACCCTGGACGGGGACCCACTCCGCCCATTTGTGCTGTTTTTCCATCTTCTTCTTCTTCTTCATCTTCCGAGCTACCGGGGGTCCCATCCCCCCGTGTAGCCCCTTCCGGGGGAATTGCCCAGGTATCGAACTCGGTCTTCCATCCACGGTGGCGGTGCTCGTTCCATTCCGCCAGTGACCCGGGCCCGGGTCGAGGACGGCGCTGATTCGCATGGTACTTAATGCTGACACGGGACCATTTCGTGTCAAATGGAAACGGCAGGTGCAGGAATTAATTTCTTGTGTTTGCAATTCAAAACTGGTTTTGCTGTGCGAGAAGTAGTTGAAAGGTTTGTCTACGAGCGCATAGAAGGAACACAAACATAGAGTGAACATTGATGTTTGCACTGTTTCGAAACTTGCAGTAAAAAATACTGCGTCAGATTCGAACGAAGCAGGCGCTGGAACGCGGTCAACGGCGACGGAGGTGTCGGGGAGCTTTTGGCAAACTGTGGTGAAAGTCGTCGAGCTGCTCACCAATTTTCGGGCTCGTGGCGGAGAAGGTGAGAGAGTGCATCACGTGCAGTATCTGCACTGCGCGTTTTAATTGGCCAAAGTGTTAGCGGTGCACGCTCAAGCTCGACGAGCAATCTCCGTGGCGCTCACACGTGTGCAGTGAGGTTGGCAGTGCCCCCCCGATTCGCTTCCTTTTGAAGGGGCGCTGTGTGTTTTCGGCGTGATCGTCGGCCCCACGATGCTCGCACGCTGGCAGGGAGAGCTCGTGGCGATGACGACAGAAGAGCGCGCGCTTCTATTTTTTTCATTCTGTTTGTCGTGAGGACTGCAATGTCCTGCGCCGCTGCGCACCACTCGCGCAGAGGACGGCAATTGTGCGCGCTTTTGAACTGCCATGTGCCAACACTTTGAGTGACCGCAAGACAAATGAGCGGGAGGCACAGCCCCCCCAGTTGTCAGCCTGTCTATTGACTGCAGTTCCCGGCTTTTCTGCTCGGTATTCGATGCAATCTGGGGAGCAAAATGCGGATGCAAGTGAAAAAGGGAGCAGTTGTGTTTGGTTTCGGCAGCGCATGATAGGAACACTCCCCAGAAACAACAGTGAGTTTGGTTCGCGATACAGCAGGCGTTGTGACGAAGCTTTGCCGGTATAGAGCACCTTATGTAGAAACTCTAAATGTTGCCAATCTCATCGGATAGTCGGCCGCATTGTTTCTGCCGTGCCGGTTATCTTGTAGAAGCCGGCCATGTCACTACACGGCCCATGACTAGCTGCTCAAAAATGGTACGCTAGAAACAGAGGATTATCCAAAACAACCCTGTTTTATATTTGTTCCCTCGATCGATACCGAATGGTAGTACTTGTGCGTGGATGATTTTCGCTGCGTTTTCTCATTAGCTCAAGTGGACAGTTTTAAGCGCTGATCTAATTTGCCGTGCTCCTCCGTTTCTGACGTCGCCGAAAACATCTGCATTCTGCGAAACACGTTTGTTCCATCCTCCCGAACAGCTCCAAGTTGTACGTTGAGTGCCTCTTTCGTGTGGTGTGCAATGTTGCCGATGACCCCGAGTGAGACCAAGTGGCAAGATAAGCAGAAAGGCACGGGGGATAAACAGAAAAAGCTCGTCGGTAGCAAAATGCCCACGTTGAAGGATATTTGTCAACCTTTGAACAATGTGGTTTGGTGACCATACCACACCTACAGATCATTTCTTCAGAGTACTTGAAACTAAAATAAAATCTAGAAAGCTTCCTTCGATGAACCAACTCAAGAATAACAAAAGATGAGTATCCGTTCACAGTAAAATATATGAAGGAGATGAATATAATGGGATGTGAATCTTTCAAACATATTGCTCTGATGCAGATAGCGTGGGAAACAGTGTTTTGTTTTCTTTTATTTATGTCAATTGGGAGTGCTCTTCGTTGATTACTCGTTGTATGTGAGGATCACCACATACGTCCCAACTTAAGTAGCTACTCTACATCTCGCAGTGAACCATGTCATTTGCTGTGAATACTTTACATTTACGCTATTCGTCCAGTGAACAATTACTTTGTTTTTCGAAGAATACTTTTGATTTCGTGGTTAACACAAATGTAAGCACTTTGGTACCATTTACACCAATTTGTAACGCCTGTGAACTTTTTTTCCTTCATTTCAACCGTCCCGCTAATCCGCTGCAGAGCCCGCCGGTAGTGCAACTCAACACAAAAAGACATTCGGACAGAACAAAATTAAACTGCGTGAGACATCATGAACAAAATTTGCTTTCCATCCCTCTACTCATCGGCTAAACAAACACACAAAATATCAGAGAGTGCTTAATATGTTTCTTTGATTCTAGATAACGCACAACAGTCTCTGAAGAGTAGAATTCAAATGCCTCTGAAATTGCGATAAAGGGAAGAAATCAAGGACACGGTTACTTTACATCAACCCTACTGCAGCGATGAGTTTACGACCAATCTCTCAATAGTGGCTTGATATAGATTGGTCCACGAAAAATCGCTCCATTAAAAACTACACGCGCAACCCATAAATCACTGATTTTCACTACTTTTTTACCAAATACAAAAGCTCTCTATTTTTGAGCTGACGAGAAGTGTCAGGTTGAAACCTTTTCATTGTTGTTATTTTCGTAAAACATGGAAATACGGCTTATCATTCTTCTTTTCTGGGCGACAAGAACAATCAGTAACGCTCAAAATGTATACCTTTTTCAATAAATCTTTCATTATAATAGCTGAACGAATAATTGTGAAACCAAAGTATTCACGAACAGAGTGTCTAGAGAAAACACTTCGAGTAGAATAAATGCCTCATGTGCATTTAAGTCATTGCAAGATAATTCTTGGTCAATTTCATTCTCAAAGCTTTGTTTTTTCATTAGAAGCATGCGACAAAGCACAAAAAGTGAACAACAAGTCTAGATCTTTCTTCCAAAATATGCAAGTTTTCGTATCAAATGGAGATCAATGAAATGAAAAAGAAGGGAACAGAGCTTCACAAACACACAAACGAGCATTGTGACTTGTGGTCTGGATGTATTTTTATATTTTCGGCTGTGTACAAGAAAGACAAAAAGGCGGTACCAACACAGAGATTTTATTCTGATATTTAGAAGATTCCGATTCATTCCTTACCCCAGATCCCGATCAAGCTTAACATACAAAAAAAACCAAACTTTAACTGAATCAAACATCTTCAAACCCAAACATTGTCCGGAGGAAAAACAAAAATGAAACAGGAAATCATAAATAAAGCAAAACAATCAAATGGCTACAACTTTGAAGCTAGTGTACCACGAAGAATTTTGTAATTTCAGGTCGCACAGAAAAATTGAACAGAAAATGAAGGAAAAATTCTCAAAGGACAAAAGGATATCCAGAGCCCTGGGACCCTTTCACGACTCTGGATATCCTTTCGGACCCGGCGGTCCCATCCCGCTGTCCCAGGACAGGGGGCACGACTCCCCTCCCCTACCCTTTACCATCTTTCCATTCGGGCCCGGGGGGATTCAAGCCCCGGATACCCTGGACGGGGACCCACTCCGCCCATTTGTGCTGTTTTTCCATCTTCTTCTTCTTCTTCATCTTCCGAGCTACCGGGGGTCCCATCCCCCCGTGTAGCCCCTTCCGGGGGAATTGCCCAGGTATCGAACTCGGTCTTCCATCCACGGTGGCGGTGCTCTTTCCATTCCGCCAGTGACCCGGGCCCGGGTCGAGGACGGCGCTGATTCGCATGGTACTTAATGCTGACACGGGACCATTTCGTGTCAAATGCAAACGGCAGGTGCAGGAAGTATTTTGCCGTATTGCAAAATTTTCAGTGGTTCTGTATGATGATGTATAGTTGATATTTTGGAAAGGAGCTCATCTGATACACTCAAAATGTTCCAGACACAGAGTGAATAGGAGTTTGGAATTTTAGCATGCAATCTGATTTGAATTTCAATCATGCTTTGGAACAGAAGATTTTCACAGCTACGAGGCGGCCTGCTGTACAAAACGTCTCAAGAACTTGCGAAAAACTCAGTCAATTTTGCTGAGCAGCTTTTCTTCACCGTCAGAAGTGGCCTTGCCGAGTGAAAGCAAATGCATCATGTCGGATATTTGCACTTCGCGTTCACTTCGCGTTGCAATAGGTCCAAGTGGTCGCATGATGCGCAGGCGCACAACGAGCACCTTGCGCTGCGTGGTGTACACGTGTACGACGCAGTTTTGATTGCACGATGCGTGTCCGTTTGCACGTTTTGTTCTGTTTCGGACAGGCGTTGTTGCAGCGGCGCCGCGGGCTCTGGGGGCTGCGCGTTGCGCAGTGCGCTGTGCTCTGTGCGCAGTGCGCATCTCGCCGCGACGGCGCTTGGGGACCGCGCGCTGCGCAGCGCTGCACTTCATGCGTCGCAAGGACTTGGTTTACATGGCTGCTGCGCACGCGTCGTCACACAACAGAAGCAGTGGGCGCACTCTTTGATTGTCATCACTTCAGTCGATCTCAAGTACCTTGGAGCAAGGTGCGCGCTAAGCGCAGTCCGTCGCCAAGTTCTTTCACCTAGAAACTGTATCTGCATATTGAATGTTGTCGCTCTGCAGTTGATACGCTCGGCACTTGAACAGTGAATTCCTCACATATTGTGTACGACTTCTCAGTGAAAGCCGCCACAGATCAGCATCGGAACTGTTGCTATGCCAGTTTTCCGTCTCAGCACGAGCGTCGGGAACCACCACACTGCCTTGTCCCTCGTCATTGTCCGACACAAATGTCAGCAGACATCCGTCATCCTCACTGACTCCATTCGCGTCTGCAACGAACAGAGACTCGAACGCCGACGTGTTCTTGTCACAAAACACACAACGCTGCCCTGAAGTGCCGCTCAAAACGAAAATCTTCAACATGGTTCCAGAGTCCGCGCATGGCTATATCACACCGTATGTGTACGAGATTGTCTTTCTTGCTCAAGTTTGGGTTTAAGTACGCCATGTCCGGCGCCCTATCATTATCATACTCACATGAGGCAAGTTTCGTGTTCTCAACAATGAGCGCTTTACGGTGAATTCCCGTAAATCGTGACCATTTCTGAGTTCCTCCGGCAATATATAAAGCTTTCTAAGGGAGCTGTTGTTTCTGGCTGCAAAACCCCCTTTTCGTTACGCTCACATTGCGACTAATACATCTGCTTAGGAAAGCGTTTGAACTTACCGAGTGAGGTCATTAATTGGTGTTGGATCTTGCCTTTATGTATTGATCATTATTGACGATTGTAAGGAAGTGAATGATGTAGTCAAGAGATTACCATCAGATTGATGATCGACGCAAGCCCGAAATTCCATCATGCTATTGCAAAGTAAATTTGTGACCTCGTTGCCATCAGATTGCTTATACCGCTGTCCACAGCTCTTTCACTCATCGGGTAACGTTGCTATGCTTGTCGGCCCCAACTTTTCTCATGAGCTACAGTATCAGGTACAGTATGCTCAGCCGACACGAATGCATAACGTGGCGTACCGCTCTAATGCCATGAAATCAGAACAGGCAGCGTAGAAGCATGAAACCGATAACACGTATTCCACATCTGTCTCATGGCGAACGTTAGTCGATGAAGCGACCATGACAGAGAGCCCACCAACAATAACCATCCAGATTCGTTGAGACTATACATTAATATGGACCGAGAGAAACCTGCTTAAAGATCACAAACGTAAAAACAAGACAATGGTACGACGGCTAATCATGAAAGTGCCTCGAAAGGATCTAGCCTTCTTGAGAAGAGTTGGGCATTCGAGTACACATATCTTGACTGTGCCAAAAACTAGAGCACGGTTCATACAATAAAGAACAAGCAGAACATCTATTTGTGTCCGTACGAGTTCGCCCTTTTGCCTCAGAAACATTGGAGCAGTGGCTGTAAGACCTTGAGCATAGACAGAAAGAACCACACGCTCCTTTTCAGACTCCCAACCCGTCGAAACCCCTTTCTATTTCTTCCCACAATCTCAGTCGTTCACCTCACTTTTGCAGCAATTGGGAGACCCGTTTATTCCGAGTTCACTTATGTCAAGGTTTACCTCTGGCGCTCACCGTGAACCTTGGTCTGGCAGAAAAAGGTCGTGGTCCCGCAACTGATCCGCTCACCTCCCAGCAGATCCAATACTTGCCCAGCGTTAACTGGCCGCATCATTGTGCGACGTGATTGTAAGTTTTAATTCTTCGCTTCCACACCAGAGATAAGAGCAAACGCGGGAAGCCACAGATCCGCACAGACCTCCTCGAAATAGCGTCATGAAATAGCGTGGGTTTTCTGCAACATTTTTGCGAGACTTAAACCGATCATCACCGCGGAATCGTTGCGGATGATGGCAAAATTTGCTTCAAGACGATTTTGATTTTGTAATGAGGAACAGCATTGAGGAATGACCATCAGTATCTTTGTTAGGCTGTATCTAATGACGAAATGCAATGGTATCAGTGGTTGCTTGTTTGCTCTTGGAAATCTTGCAAAACCTTCAAACAAAGCATTTCCGATTTTGCATATCAACAGGTTACCTCTTGTACATTCACGTCTGCGTAAATGTCTGGAAATTCGTTTTTGATATCCGAGCAATTGTGATCAAGTTCATAAATTCACCTAAACCAAACCTTCAACCATATTCACGGGCTAAACCTCAGCTAAAACAGAACTAAATCCGCTGCGTTGCTCCCCCAGAAAAGTGCCCTTCCTGAGTGCGACAGTACAAACCGACAAATTCGTGTCTCCTGGACCAATATCGATGGTTTCTCGATCGCAGAGACCCAGGAAAAGTCAAACGGTGATATCTTCCCGCACTCATGTAGTGCACACGCTCGAGGCATTACCGTGACCAGTAGCAAGGGCAAAGATATGTTATTCCGAATGGCCCATTCAAAATCGTCCAGACTGTCTCTGAAGAATCCGCGACATAGGTACGGGCCTCATGAGGCATTAGTATAATGCTCCACTGCATCGAATCGTGTTTTGTGCCGTCGTTCTGAAGGTTTTCATTTGCTTACCATTGTTTGCAGGCTCTGAAAATCTTGATCCGGAAAAACTTGAAGCTCGCAGCCACAATAGAGGCACATGTACTGTACATTTGTCACAACATTTAATTTAGGCGTCCCCAGTTGATTACTTGATTGGGAATCGCCGAACTGCATTCGTTCTGGTCATGCTTATTGTGACTTCAGATTTTGGAATCTTACGACGAAGAGATTTCGGAAATTGTCAGTTTCTGCTGTGCACTCTGGACACACATACCCCACTTGTTCACACCAAAGCTCGAGGGCAGAATCCGGATATAATCAGAGATTCAGAACAGGGTTCCGGCGCTGCAGGGGAATTCTTGAGACATTCATTGCGCACAATCCAGAATATGGCAGGTTGGTTTACAAGCAAAGCTGGATCGCTCATTCACCCGTTGGTAATGATGGGTATGGTATTGCTCTGGATCGTGACCTGGCTGCTGGGACTTCAAGTAAGACGGGTTCGAAGTGAAGAGGGAACTCCCCTGTTGTCAATGCCGCGTACAGTGCGCGATCGATATCATCACAAACTGTCAGCGGCGTTGCTGTTTCTTACTATGTTCACAATGTTTTTAGGGATGTATAACACCTACCTACGATCTGGTCGTCTGTTTCCCAGTCCACACATGTACGGCGGATTTTTTTTCCTGCTGGCAGTATCTTTAAATGTCGCGATGGTACCGTGGTTCAAGGATACGCCGTCGATCCGGACGTTTCACGCGATTGTGGGGTTTGTCGTGGTACTCACTTTGGTGTCGCAGGTGTGGAGTGGGCTGCCCATTCTAAAATCCGTGTGGAAGACGGTGCCGTGGTAACCGGCGGATTGCTTCACGGGAGCTATCCGTTTTTTTTTTTTTTAGGTCGAGCAGCATTTCATAAGAAGCAGGCGACAAGCATGGCTGTCATCAAAAGGGTGATTAAGTGTGGTGAACAATAGTTGCTACATTATCTATTCGGTCTTCCGTCGTCTCAGGCAGTACTTGGTCATTTCAAGGTGTTCCGGGGGTTGAAAGGTTAAGGGTACCCTGGCAGGGTTTGCTCGGCGGGCTACTACATGCGATAGGTTTCGATGGAGCACCAGAAGTCGTGATTCATGAGCGGTGTGGGCACCTCTGGGTGGGAGCGCGCGAGCACTCCGCGTCTTTCTGTAAAACTGGTCGCTGACTGCTTGCCACAGATGCTTGGCGCCGCAGCGACAAATGCCAATGCCCAAACATGGTCAGCGGCCACATCGGAACCAACACATGATTGCGTGTCGCCCGGGCAGCAAGCAATACCGGCAGACGTCGAAGCCCGCGCGCTGTTCGCACTTGCACATGTTTCGGTGTGTTGGGCGCTTGCTGGGCTGGAAACAGAACCGCCACGTACGTGCAAGGCGGTGAGACGGAGCCGTGTCGGGTGAGTCCGGGGTGAGCGGCCGAATGCGGGAGCGAACGGACGCAGACGCCAATCCGAGCAGAATACGTCAAAGGACTTTCTGTGGCGCGCGCCCGCTGCATTAGCGAAGCGGCCTGGCGGAAACAAAAAAAGCCCAAAAGGCATCTCGCTGCCAACAAACGTCAACCCCAGCCATTGGATCTCGTGTTGCCCTCTCTGCGCGATCCCGCCTGCTTTCCGCAATCTCCTGCACATCTCCATAGGCATCCGTCTTTCCCGCTACTTCAGCACCGCCTTCGTGTCCGTCCGCCCATTCTCCTGCCCCAGCTCTCGTCCCGCAGCGTCGCCGGCATGACTCCTCAGTCAGCTTTCGTCACAAACTTTGCAGTTCGCGAATTGAAACCGCGTTCGTTTGCCGTGCGCAGATGCAAGTGCGTTTCGCAAACCACTATGGGATTACAAGTTGGCCAAAGAGTACGAGTGGCCAAATCTGTTATTATGTATCATTATCCGAGCAAACGCAATCAGCCTGTGGATATCGCAGGCTTTGAAGGTGTGGTTGCAAAGGATGTTTCTCATTACGATGGCGTTCTCGTGAGCGCAACGGCGCCGTATATCGTCGATTTTTCTGAGTCACACTCCAGATTCAAAGCCCACTTGCAGGAGGATGAATTGGAAGCTTTGTGACTCTCGTCTTAGTATTGTTTCTTTTCTTTTCCCGTAACTATGATACCTTTTCTTTCGTACCGACCATGGGTGATTTCAATGCGACGCGAAGATACGGAGTTTGTGTACATATCATAGAGGCGCACTGCTTCTTTTTAGGATTCGCGTCTTTTTGGGCCGCAAATGAATTTTCTTTTTGAGTGTACCACATCAAGTGTTTCTTCCTTGAGCTGCCCGTTTGCTCACCAGATAGTGAGCGGTGTGGCTAAGTAAAAAATCTCGGCAGAATGTCTTTCGTTGCCGTTGTTGCAGCCACGGACCGAACTGCTTGTTTGCTTTATTAGTTATCTCATCTTTATCGGTACAGCAATCGTCAAAGGTACACTCACAGCTTTGCATCATGCATCGCGCGCGGGCTAATTAAAGTGGCATATCTTGCACAAATTGTAAGCCTTGCAGACTGTCCAGCGGGGACCACCTATTCCGCTGGTCCCGTTCAAAACCATGGACCCAGATTTTTGACATTGCACATCCTTATCATCATAACAAATGCTGCTGAGGAAACCATATCGCTGAATCCTGAAGAGCTCGTCATCATGCCATTCATGCGAACGTATCTCATCAGCAACCTCCTCCCTCTACCCGAGCATAGTCGACTCCCAGAGATTATGTCTCACTGTACTGGAGTTGGAACAAAGTCAGTGCGGGGGGCTTTCTGCGACGGTCGTATGGATGTCAAAGTCAGTTTCGCTGTTCTCAGTGCGTTGCTGCCTTAGTCCAGAGTATGCGATAGAACAAACAAGATACCGAGCATTTCCTAGCTCTTCTGGAAGCCAAAAGTATGGCGACCAGAGAGAGTATCATCCCCAACCCCGAACAAAACTGCAGAGACTGTGCCCATAACAACGTCACACGTTACAAATTCGCAGTTCTCTCATCCTTCGACTTCGAATGGCTCCGCACACTGCTTCGAATGCGTAGCGTCACGCCGGAAGTTTCATCTATTCAATTTTCTCTTTGCGCAAATCTTCTTTTTTTTGGCAGCAAACCCTGTCTCCTCAACGTCAGCTGCACGAGCCGATTCCATGCGTAAGGTATTTCACGGTGTACAAGGTTGTAGCACTTGCTTTTACTGTGTTTACCTGTGATCCGAAGATTGCGAGTTGAAATTCGGAAGGGTTTGCCCGAGACGTTGAGCTGTTTTTTGTTCATCAGAATTCATTCCAAGTGAACCATGTCAGCTTTTGAAGAACTCGGCGTCATGCCGGAGATCATCAATGCCGTCGAGGACCTTGGCTGGCATCTCCCGACCCCGGTTCAGACGGAGGCTGTTCCACTGATTCTTGGTGGGGGCGACGTGGCAGTTGCTGCGGCAACAGGATCAGGAAAGACAGGGGCATTTTGTTTACCCATTGTACAAATTGTTTATGAAACAAGAAACACAAATCTTTCAAAGCAAACCAGAATTTTCTCGCCTGAAGAAGAGAACGGTCCTATTCGGTTATCAGCAGTAGATAGAGGGCGGCAAGTTGCCGTCAGCGATGACGGAAAAGTTGCACAATGCAGGCATCATGCGATATGGGAAGGATTACGCGCTACAAGAGGAGTTTGTGGAGGGAAGTGGTATTTTGTCGCGAAAATGAGGGACGATGGAATTTGTCGCGTGGGGTGGAGCTCTCGGCATGCTCAGCTCAATCTCGGGACAGACTCGCGGGGGTTTGGATACGGTGGGACGGCGAGGAAATCCAATGCGGCTAAATTTGACCCATACGGAGAGACTTACGGGAAAGGTGATGAAGTGTGTTGTATGATTGAATATGTTCAACACTCGAATCCTAATCAAGCAAGAGTTGAGATTTCATTCATGAAAAACGAACAGGAGCTGGGTACTGCTTTTTCGGTGTCATGGATGCAGCTTGGACTGGAGAATATGATTCTATATCCTGCAGCAGCTTTTAGGAACGGGGAAATTGAGGTAAACTTTGAAGAAGAATGCAGAAAAGCCGAGCAAATTGGTTTCAGGCCAATTCGCGAAGCAAAAGATGAAGATTGTGTACTTTCTGACAATGTTAAACAAATGTTTGAGGCCAGTGAAGCTGGTGAAGATACAGATATGGTGGATGCAAACAAAGAAGAAGCACAGGGCGAAAAGGGAAAAACTCCGTTGGCCCTAATCCTAGAACCCTCTCGAGAACTCGCGGGACAAGTTGATGAAGAACTGAAGAAATTTAAGAAACACCTTCCGGAATCATCCATACGCCAACTCTTGTTGATCGGAGGCGGAAATCCGAAGGCAGAGAGATCAGCTATAAAATCGGGTCTTGACATCGTGGCTGGCACTTTGGGCAGTATTGTTCACCATGTGAAGAGCGGAAATTTAAATTTGGATGCCATTCGTTTCTTTGTTCTAGACGAAGCGGATACGTTTGCGGAAGACAATCTTGGCGATGTATTGCTCTTGTACCAGAAAATCCCGAGTAGGAATCGCGTCCAGACGCTACTATTCTCAGCGACATTGCATTCACAAGAGATAAAGGGTCTGTCCGAGAAAATACAAACACATCCAACATGGGTAGATCTGAAAGGAAAAGAATCCGTACCGGAGGCCGTACATCATACGATGGTCCGTCTCGATGCAGACGCTGATGCGTCCTTGATTGAAACTGTGCCAGGCCATATGAAGTGGCCTCTCGACCAAGTTCACATCGATGTGGAAAAGGAAAGCACAGCGAAAAAGAAGCGCAAGCGCCAAAGCACCGATGTGGAAATGGCGGATGCAGCCGATTTGCGCTCGCAAACGATGAAAAAGATGAAACTGGCCGCGCTTCGCCAGGTGATCGACGCTCACGACATGACACAGGCGATGATTTTCGTGCGCACACAGCAAGACGGTGATAACGTTGAATCATTTCTGCTACAGTGCTCGGGAATTCCGGCTGAGGAAGTGAACCAGTATCGGTTTCGAGGCCGTCGTGATTCAGGTCCAGAGGTAAAATATTCGTGCGCAGTCCTCCACGGCGGAAAGAGACAACAAGAAAGAAATGAAGCTCTGAGCGCGTTCAAAGCGGGCGAGGTTCGCTTTCTCATCTGCACGGATGTGGCTGCACGCGGCATAGACATAGTTGGCTTACCGTATTTGGTGAACGTTTCTCTTCCCGACAAGTCCGAGAACTACATCCACAGAGTTGGACGCGTCGGCCGTGCAGAAAGACTCGGGCTCGCAGTTTCGCTCGTATCCGCTCAAAAGGAAGCGGTATGGTTTCACACGTGCAACAAAGCGAAGATGGGCATTTGTAAGAACAGAAGACTGGTAAGTGTCGGAGGATGTGTCATCTGGCAAAACGAACCAAAAATGCTCGGTGAGATCGAACAACGCTTGAAAGGTCGAATAGAAGAACTTGGGGCAGATTTTAAACGAAAGAACGAGAACGCCGGACCAATGCTGTATGGTTCAAGAGTCGAAGAGGTGGAAGTGAACCAAGAGACGGCAAAATATGTGGAGGAACTGCAGCCGGCAGTGAAGGAACTGGTGAGATTAGAAGAGCAAGCCCAAGCATCGTTCTTTTCTTTACAAGAGAAACATTCACAAAGTACATCACACATGGCCACTGGCGCGGCACATTAATCACATATGAAAGCAAAAAGAGCAAAAGATCAAGCGCTACTTAGGAAATAAAGAACTTGAATTTGTCGAACACAACAACAACATCCTCAAACTATGCACAATGACAAGGGCGCGATCAGGCCGAAACCCTGATTTGAACACCTGACTTTTCCAGCAGTGGCAACAATTTGCCCGCAGCGTGCAGTGTTTGAGCCTCCTCATTGCCACCGATATGATTCGCAGCAATAAAGAGGTTGGGTGCAGTTTTCTGACCCGTGGACCTTTCCAGCGAGGCGACAAGGTCACCATAACTGTTCATCTCACTAATAGTATATTCTTTGTAAGGGACACCCAGCTCAGCGAACAGGTCCATCAACGCCGCGCAGTACGGACATCCCTTCTTCGTAAAAAGCACCACTTTATCTTTTTTTATAGAATCAGACACGAAATCATCCGCCAATCCAGCAGCAGCGGCGTCGGTGGATACATTTCCTGCATGCAATCCACATTCTTTCTTGGTGGCTTCTTCCCACCACCACCTTCCTTCCCGTTCGTGTTGATTGGGCAATACTGGTCGAGTACACGGCTCGCAGCCAATAGAGGTATAACCCTCCAAATGAAGCGCATTGTAAGGTACTTCAGTGGCACGGATTGTGGCCCATACCTCACTGGATGAGACGTTTGCCAGCGGATTATACTTGATGAGAACGGAATCATTCTTGCCCTTGAACGCGGGGTCAGTCTGAACGATGGGTATATCGGCGCGTGTGCCAGGGCTCTGGTCCTTCCTCTGTCCGGTAATCCAGGCTGAAAGCGTAGACAGTTTTCTTCTCAACGGGCGGACTTTGCGGACTCTGCAACATTCCTGGTGGCCATCCTCATAGAAGGAAAAGAGACCCTTTTCATTGACGAATTCAACGACCTCTTGGGTGTCTGGGAAGGTGTACTCGATCTTGATGCCATAATGGCGCTCCACTTCCGAGTAAAACCGATAGGTTTGCGGATGCAGGCGGCCCGTATCCAGCGCGAAGACGCGGTACGGTTTCTTGGTGCGCGACGCAAACTCTATGAGAACGACGTCCTCAGCGCCGGAGAAGGCAATGGCCACCTCTCCGGGAAAGTTTGTGAGCGCGTGGTCAATGACCTGTGTGGGGGTCTTTCGCTCCGCGCCGGTGGCGGTAGTCCACTGCTGACCCAGAGCATCGAAATCGACGGCACAGGTGATGGAGGCGCGGCACAAAAGGCGCGGGCGGGCTCGCACGGGCGGCGAGAGCGGCGAAGTTGCGGCGTTCGGGGCGGCGACGAAGGACGAGCGCGACACGGCGGAAAACGGTACGACGAAGGCGTTCATTGCTGCGGGGGATAACGACCAAGGGATGGCAGGCGGGGAGGGGCTGCGCGCTCGCTCGTTCGCTCGGCGCGCTCTCAGAGAGAGCGCCCTGTGGCGACAGAAGCGGCGCTCACGATCTCAGGGCGGCGCGCAAGTGCGCGGGCACGCTGCGTGGAGCAGACGATGCGGCGGCGCGGCGCGGCGTGCGACAAGACGCGCCGTCGGAGCGGTGGACGCGACGAGCCCAAGAGGTGGGGCCAATAAACCGGAGCCACGTGGAACGGCATTGCACGCGAACACGTACCCACGCGTACCCGTGGCAGCGCGCAGTATCGCCGTGGCTGGCAGGCAGAGAGCTCTGTCGGGCGCATGGCTGTTGTGGTGTTCGACAGTGCGCACTGCGCACTGCGTGCGCGCGCACTGGCGGCGCTCGCACAGCGAGTGCGCGGGGCGGCGCGTGCACGGGCGGCGCGTGCGCGGGCGGCGAGCGGTGAAAAGACACGCGGCGTTTTGAAATTTTGAAACGGAGTGCGCGTCTTTAATGTTCCGCCCGTTTGACCTTGTGAATGGAGAACAACGATCTCCATTGTGCACCAGCCGGGGGGGCAAACGGACAGCGCTTCCACAATCGTAACAAGCGCGAGACTGTGTCTGCGCGCCGCACATGTGTGCTTCATCGCCCGCTAGCACGTACCTCGTAGTGCCGACGGTGCCCCATCGCGCTCCAATAGGGTAGAGCTCTCTTCACGAACGGCGCGGCAGTAAAGGCTATGCTCAGTTGCAGCAGCCTCTCACGTGCTGCAACGCTCCATCTGCCAAAATCGTTGAGCAAACGCAGCCGCCCCGGAGTGCCCGTTCAACTTTTTGAACAACCACACTTAGCCTGCATTACGTACCGCCGCTTGTACCGCGCCACCCACGCCGCCTGCCCGATGCGCATCACAAGGCGCGCCCATGACGTCATGGGCGCCGGCCAGTGGCCGCCGCCGCCCCACCGCCCTCAGCACCCCGATCACAGCCGCGCACCACGCACACGCGCGCAACTGCCTCGCCGCGCACTTGGATATGCGCCGCGCGCCGCGCGCCGCGCACGCCGCCGCGCGCCGCGCACGCCGCCGCGCGCCGCGCACGCCGCCGCGCGCCGCGCACGCCGCCGCGCGCCGCGCACGCCGCCGCGCGCCGCGCACGCCGCCGCGCGCCGCGCACGCCGCCGCCACGCGCGCCGCCGTCTGTAAGCGTGGCGGCGGCGCACAGCGAGCCGTTAACAACGCAGCACATAAAGACGCGCGGCGCGCCGCCTAATAGGCGCCGTGCGTGGCGCTAAAAAACATTCTGTCAAACGAGCCGTTTTGCGTTCGCAGCTCTCCTCGAACAATTGCCTACGCTCGGCAGCCGGTCCCACATAACAGCCACCCACCGCTCTCGCGTCATCGCCCGCCACCTTCTTGCTGCCTCGCCGCCTGCCCTGTCCAGCGACGCCCTCGCCCCGCCGTCCACGCTCGTCGCCCAGTCCTTCTGCCGTCCCCCCTCACCCCGCTTCTACTTATTCGCGTACCCCCCCCCCCCCTCCCCCCCCCCGCCTCCCCCACCATGCGCGGCATCTCCTTCTCCGCCGCCTCCAGGCTTGACAAGCACCGTTCCGTGCCCCATCAGCCTGCCTCCCTTGCGGCCCAGCCCCCATCCGCCGCCTCCAAGATGATGAAGAAGCTCAGCACCACCTTTCGACGCAAGACAAACGTCTCGCCCACCAACATCCTCGCCGCATCCAGTGCCCTGGCCTCGCGCCCGGTCGTGTCTGCACCGCAGCCGTCCACACCCCCCAAGCCGGCCCCGCGCGCCATAACCTTTTCGGCCGGCAGCTCTGTCGACGCCCCCGTTTCGCCCACCCTGGCAGAGCCGGAGATTCCCTTCTTCGACGACCGCGAGCCGCTGCGCCCCAAATCGAACGCCCCGGTCGTCGCCGCCGTGCGCGGCAAGCCGGCGTGGATGAGGGACGCCAACGGCAACCCGTCGCTGCCTCTGCACTACCCGCGCCAAATGTCGCATCAGCCGCAGCTCGCCCCCGGCCAGCAGCCGCAACACGGCGGTGACCCCTACTCCAGACACAGGCACTTCTCATTCGACATCGGCCAGGCCCGCCCGCCCCCGTGTCCGGTCTCCGCCCCTGACGAGAAGCGCAAGCTGGCCCCCGGCAGACGTCGACGCCCGTCCAGAAGGAGGTGGCTGCTGCCCCTCAAGCACAATCCCGACGTTCCCAAATTGTTTGATCCGCCCGCGGGCAGCAATTACGGAAAGATTATTCGCCACCGTGATCGCGCAGAGGCTAAAATACTCGTGTCTGCTTGCACGTATCTCGAGAGCGAGCTCGACCGTATTGGATCGCATTTGAAATGCACGCAAGACCAATTGTGTTGCTCGTGCAAGCCGGCCACCTCGGAGAACGCCGACGCCAATAAGCCGTGTCAGTGTGCCTCGAGAGTTTTATTGGGTGCTACGTCGGAGAGACTTCGCGCAGTGCTCACCATGTTGGAAGACCGGTACGACAGTATCGAGCAGGTGTACCTGAAGAGTGAGGAATACACTCGTGCCATGGGAAAGTTCTTTCAAGTCAGTCCCGATGAGTTTCACCGCATGTTGAACGAGAGAGACATGGCGAAGAGGGTGGACAGCAGGAAATCACTCCGATAGACAAACACAAGTGACCCCCACGCCCTCTTCCTTAGCCCATGCCCTCCTCTTTTTGCCCTCAACCTCTACCCTTTGCTAGCAATCTTGCAGTCAGGGACTTGGATCCCACGTTCAGAACCCCAGACCGTTTCGGCAGAGTACTTAGCACTTTTCATACCGAGTTAGAAGCGACGCAAGCTATGCTGCTCGTTTGTCCCTGTCGGTTTGTATGATAATATCGAAGTTACCAACTCAGTAAAGCGCGTCAAAAACCTTGCCGTCGCTACTGCTCGCTGAAGTCGTGTTGAAATCTGTTGAGCTTATGAACGGTGGACACTTAATTGCACGTTTATGTTTAAAGAACACACGAGTGAAAGGGTGTTGAACGTTGAGCGTGTACGTGATGTGTGATTAGTTCGAAAAATGGGGGCTTATCAAGAAACAATAGGAGTGAAAGGTCACGTGTGTTGCGACCGATGGCACGACTGGTCGTTTTGGTCCGCAGTTTAGGATTGATGTGGTAGTCGTAGGCCGTTGTGTGTGCGCTGTGTTCTATAACGCATACATTGGAGAACGGGTGGTTCGCTTATCGCCGGCGAAGATGTACGGCAACGTTTTAATCTTCGGCTTGTGGTGGCTGTGCGAGGTGCGCAACGCGTACGTTGGAGGGTTAGTGATCCCAGACAGTTTTGCAAAACAAGAATTTGAGTGACGTGTGAATGGCTCGGGCGTACCTGTTCCGCAAGGAGCTCGTGCAAACTGACGCTGATTTCGTTGGTATCATGGGCGCGCAGTTTACAGCGTACAAAGGAGCAGCCTACCTTCATGTTGACCATCTCCAAGGCGCCACGAATGACGCCGCAAAGTATGTTGGAGTACCACAGGTCGGAGCAGTTGGGCGGCAGCTCGGCAAATTCCGCGAGCGGGTTGTCATCGAAGACGAGCGAGAAAGTGGTGCGATCGGAGGACCACGACGTGACGTTGGCGGTGATGCCCAGAAACATCTTGAAGGCGACCTTTGCAATGACGTCGGCGGTATCGACGAAGGAGTGGCAATAATTGATCTTTGACTTTGCCAGAAAGTCCTCAACGAGACGGACGCCGATACTGTAGCCGATTGTGTCCAGTTGGCTGTTCACGTCGGCGACCTGCTCATAGTCGAGGAGCAGTTGGCGTACAAACGTGCCGTAGGTGAGGGCCAGCAGTTCTGCCGAGACGCGATCGCAGCGGGCGAAGGCGGCGTCGCCGACGGCCTGCAGCGACGGGCGCGACATGTGGAGTGGGACGTGAGATGCACGGCCGTAGGCGCGGGCAGAGGCGGCGGGAATGAGCGGGGGGGGGGCGAGGGGGCGCCTCCGCGCAGCGGCGTGCATCAGCTTGAACATCGCGAGGTGGCCAGCGCGTCCACGACGTCCAGGTGCATACGAATTGCACGTGGTAGTGTTGGCCAGCGCAAGGGCAGCAGGGCACGGAGCGCGCGGCCAATGGACGGAGCCCACGTGAGGAGCGGCGCAGACCGCAGCGCGGCGCGCGGAGGCGGCGCGCGCGCCGCCTCAAAAGCAGCCAGTCAGCACGCAAGCCGCCACGCTCTCGTCCACGCGCTGTCGCCGCCGTCTTCTTCGCTCGCGCCTATTCGACCAGCCCGCAGCCATCCTTGCCCCGCCACGTCGCCCCGCATCTCACCTCGCCTCCGCTCTGTCCGCGTGCCCTCTCCAAACCCCCCAACACCCTTTGCACCACATGGCTTCTTCGGAGTCCGCGCCAATGTACAACCCCCCGTCGCTGCTTTCCTCGCAGACGCATGATAACGCGTCTTCCGCCCCTCCGCCCCCTTCTGCCTCCGCCCCCATCGACTCCTCCTCCGTCGCCGCAGCTGCTGCCGCCGCAGCCGCCGCCGCCGTGCGCAGCGTCTCGCCGCACGAATCGAAGCCCGCCGTCGCCCCAGTCTCTTCCGCCTCCACCCCTCCCCTCCCTCCTACGTCCATCCCTGTCGCCGCCGTCTCGGCCGTGCCCGCCGTCTCGGCCGTCCCTTCCGTGTCTGCCCCCGTCTCAGTCGCCGCATCGCTGCATGCACCCGCTCAGAACCCTTCTGCCATGCCGTTGACGGCCGCGTCGGCCGCTGCTGCCGCCGCCGCCGCCTTTGGCACCTACCCCGGCGTCGTCTTCGCCCCACCCGACCCCTCGGTCATGGACGATCAGCCTACTTATGTCAACCCCAAGCAGTATGCGCGCATTCTCAAACGCAGGGAAAGCCGCAAGAAGCAAACCGGAACCGACGTCACCAGCTACACACCGAGGAAGAGGAGCTACATGCACGAGAGTCGCCACAAGCACGCCATGCAACGCCGCCGTGGGCCGGGTGGCCGCTTCCTTTCCAAGCAGGAAGATCAGCAGATCTCAAGACCCAAGGAAGCTGCCGCCGCCGGCCAGTGACGTGCGCCCACTCGCACAAGTTCCGCTCTCGCCACCCCGTTCAAGGCGCATCCTGCGCTGCTCTTTAGGTTATAGTTGCTCAACTGGCCGTGCATGATAATACGCTGTTCAAATCGAAGCTTCTAGTTTGTGGGCGTTCACCGTCGCATGTTCACGCTTTATTTCTTTCCTCTTTTGTCACTTTCATGTACACTTACTTGAATCTGTCGCTTTTGCGTTTTCGGTACCTTGCTGTCATGCAACTGCTTTCAGAGCAACTAGTTCTTTCCTCCTCCTCCGCTGGTGCCTCGGGCACTGCCATTACGTAGTCGTACCAATACATTCCTCTGTGCTGAGTTGCTTCACTCCATTCTGCCCGTTTTTGTTGCCGTCACATCTCGGCAACCTCTAGATACTCGTCAAAAAAAAGCAAGCTGCATTTTACTCGTTTCAATCGCCGCGCTTGTGCTTTGCTGCCGCCTTTGCCAAAACGCGTTCCGCCACTGCATGTCAAGCGAAGTCGTTCAACGCATCCATCTTCATGTTTAGTTGCTTCCTTCCCCTAGCATCTCCCATCGTGTTGCTCCCTTGCCAGCAGAAATTCCCCCCTCCCCGCCCTAATGTGCTCAAGCATCTCACGACGCTTTCCGTACCCCTCCCCGATACGCCGCTGACTTCGCGCCACATGGAATGCCGCAGCTCTGAGGGTCCCAATCATCACCCAACACGTGCCGAATGACCAAAAAGGCCACTTCCTTGGCGCAGCGCGACGCAGCCGAAACCCCGGCCTCAACAAATCACCTCAGACGCTCTTCTTCATTGGGCCTTCCCAGCACTGTACCGACGCAGCGTCCGGTGCCCACCGTTAAAAACCATCCCTGCTGACCAATCGATTGCTCGTTGACGTTGAACATCAGCCTGTACTTTTGCTGCGATCGCCTTGATTGCGTTTGAGCTGCTTTGGTTCGTTCTTCCTCCTGCGCCCGATCGCATTTGTTTTCTTTCATCCAATAATTTTGCAAACCTGGCCAAGTGCCGTTTCATCTGAACACAGCGCCACCACAAAGCGCGTTTTCGTTCATCTCGTGCTTTTTTTGTGGCTGATATCAGATGTTTCATGCCGTGCTGTTGAGCAGTATCACTCGACACCCTCATGCCTGGAAAAGTACATTTCCGCAGCAAATATCATGCTTTGTCCAACATTCGCAATCGCAGAAAAGATGCGAGGATTGTACACCCAACATGTGCTGCGGGCACCGACTCACTGCTGGATTGGCAAATATCAGGGAAAATGACATCATGTGAATTTGGTCAACTGAAGAAGGATGAATGCATCAAATGCATTCATCAATGCACGAAACTGGAGACGCAGAGATGAACGTATAAAGTGCGCTGCAAAAGCACTGCGCACGACTGGCAGTTGTATCAGAAAACAACAGGGGTTTCTGTGCCTGCTTCGAAACAGAAAGGAGGCGTCGTCATTTGCATCCAGCAAGGCAAGCTGCTGGCAAACAACTTGACACGGGATACAGGCAGAACACGGCTGTCAGAACGGAGCAGCTGAGGAACTTGAATTCGCAGATAGAGAGAGCGATGAAAACTTGGTAGTTGTGAGTCAAGCAAAGTCATCGCGCAAATCACATTGCGAAGGAAAAAGCGCGTTCATCAATGGCAAAGATATCGTGAAGCTGTTCACCCCAAGTCCGCCTACGGAACCAATTTAGGGACAGGTAGAGAGATAAAGCACGCGGACACCGTTGTATGTGTGCAGTTGTTGATACGAATGATCGATAAGTCGAATTGTGGGACTCATGAAGTTGCAAGTGTTCACTGTTGACGCTTTTGGTTTCGGTGCACCCGAAAAAAACGCCGATCCGACATAATTCACGCGGTGCTCGTTGAACATTTTTGCACAATCGTTGGTTTTGCAGCGGAAGTGCCTATATCGACATTGTGTATTCCGCGCAAGCGGCGCTCGATATGAATGCATGGCCATGGCAGCACAATTTTAGCCGCGGCTGCCAATGTTCAGTTTAAACGCAGATCAGTCTACCTCGTTAACATTAGCGGCTGGTGAGAGGGTTCATGAAACTCTGGGTTGCCTAAAGACGAATCGTTTGCGTCAAGTATTTCATTTACACTGCACTACAAACACGCCGGGTTTCAGGGCCCACACGTCGGCAAGCTTTGGTAACACTGCTTCGCGCAACGGCAAACGCATGAACATTGACGCAAATAGGAAACAGTAGTACTTGAGCTAATCAAACAGAAGAGTGAGGACAGCATTTCCCAAGACTTCGAGGACAGGAACGCTGGACTGCTCCAAAAAGAGTGCAAACTGATCCAAAAGAAGCTGTGGGATGAACGCTTGTATTTGGGTTTACAAGAGTACCGAGTGAGCCGCTACCGAAGGATACTGGTGACCACCATCATCCGCATCGCATACAGCTACGAAGAGTGAGGCTTAGTGGGTGGTATCGTTGCGAACATGCGGAATCCCCCGGCGACGATGGTACCTCCCAGACCAGAAGTACATAGCAAACGCCGTTGTTGCCACGCGCCCCGCCCCAAGAAGAAGTTGCTCACCTGAACAGGAGACAGAGCCCAATACTCTACGCCTATGGCAAATTCGTTGCAATGTTTGAGTAAGCTTTCTCGTGCTCATCTTCGAGATTGCCACATGCCAACAATTACACGTTGATGCGCTCAAGCCCTCGCCATATCTTACCCAAGAACGTGCGCCAAATTGTGCGCGTAGATACACCGCAAGTGCAATAATCCGAATGATTGCGCAGTCATTCATTCCAAACCGTAGTTGCTTCAGGCTCGGGAGCCATATACGATGGAGGAGGATTTGCTCACGACGTCAACGTCCATTGGGCCCTATTGCCTCTGTCGCGGCGAAAGCAATGTCCTCCACGACAAAAGTCGCCGTTATCGGTGGCGGCATCGTCGGTCTTGCCACAGCGCGAGAGCTTCTTCTTCGCAATATTGCGCCCGTGACTGTTTTAGAGGCTGAATCAAAACTCGGTGCCCATCAGACCGGTCGCAACTCCGGCGTCATCCACGCCGGAATATACTATGCTCCACAATCGCTAAAGGCCAAGTTGTGTATAGAGGGGCTGCACAAAACATACGCCTATCTCAAAGAGAAATCCATTCCACACAAGAAAGTTGGCAAGCTCATCGTTGCTCTAGATGAGTCACAAGTGCCGGCGCTGGAAAAGCTCTTCTCAAACGCCCAGCAAAATGGTGTTCCTGGCATTCGACTTGTAGACGCCGCGGGCATTCGCAGTATAGAACCTCAATGTGCTGGTGTAGCAGCCATTCACTCTCCGATCACAGGAATAGTGGACTGGGCACTAGTTGCCCATCATTACGCTCAAGACATCCGTTCTCTCGGAGGTGAAATACTGACGCAAGCTCGTGTTACATCTATTGATAGCAATCACTCCATTTCACTAACCTACACAGACGGTGAGCAGTCAAGCGTGCTACTCGCAGACAGGGTGATTTCATGCGCTGGATTATACTCTGATCGCGTCGCTCGTCTTCTTGGAGGCGAAAGAGCCCCTCAGATTCTGCCCGTCCGCGGGGAATATCTTCGCATTACAAACCCCGACATCGTAAGTAGTATCAGGGGAAACATTTACCCTGTGCCTGATTCGGGAACGGGCTCGCCATTTTTAGGTGTGCACTTTACGCCTACCATGTCTGGTGAACTAATTGTCGGCCCTAATGCCGTGCTAGCGTTTTCCCGAACCGGCTATAGAGCGCTAGACTTCTCCTTCCAAGATGTTCGGGAAATGCTTTCGTACCCCGGCTTTTGGCCGCTGACAAAGCGCTTCTGGCGTTACGGAGCTGCCGAGTTATATCGCAGTGTTTTCATTTCTGCAGCAGCAAACGCTGCTCGAAAATATGTCCCAGCCCTTAAGACCTCTGACTTTGAAAGAAGAGGTCCGGACTCTTACGGTGTCCGCGCTCAGGCCCTCGGACCAGAAGGGGAGCTTGTTGACGACTTTGTTTTTGAAACAGCTGCCAGTGGGAGAGTTCTGCACGCGAGAAATGCCCCGAGCCCAGCCGCTACTTCGTCACAAGCTATTGCTCGAGTAATTGCTGATAGAAGTCAAGAATAAGCGAGATTTGTTCTGCATCAAAATTATCCACATGGTTCTTAACTACCATTAAACAAATCATGATTCGAAAGTCATGGATACCATGGAACTATGCGAGGGAGATATCGGAATATTACCTTCCTTGGAAGACCGCTATGATTTAGCCGTCGAACAGGCTGCAGCATACGTACTTTGTCATCAAAATCAGAAAGATTGCTCGTCCTTGTACTTTGAGTTAATCATTGATAAGTTCAAGGGAGTTACAGAATTTAGTTACCGATGCGTTTGCATGCGATTCGCATCATTTCCTTCTCAGTCAGGTAAGTAAGATTCAATGCTCATGCCTCTCCATAAAGAAGCCGGCCATTAAAAATTGGTTGGAAATGCTGTTGAGTGTTCCTTTTTCCCACCATGTCCACAATTGAGCAAGTCATTTAGGAAAAATAAATAAGGCTTATGGCTGTTTTTGGGTTTCACAATATTAAAGAAATTTGAAAGAAAGGCTAAACACGTATCCATGCTCACCAAAATAGGGAATTTACGCAAAGAAGAAATTCTTCCAGACGTGAGTAAAGCATGCTACACGTTTTACACAGGTCCTCCGTGTCGAGGAAAGTAGTGAAGTCTGTTGTTCAGATTTAGTGAAGAATGGCAATA
>JAHNZQ020000308.1:600466-639848 GCA_019155205.2 Gracilaria vermiculophylla
CCGATGGGGAGGATAAAACACCTTTGGAGGACAACATCCCGTGTCTGGTCATCCAGAACGCCGACAGGAAAGAAGGGTCCGACGGAGAATGTTTGGAATGCTGTGAACCGGGAGGAAAGTACAGTGGACTCCCTGAGGTGATGGCTCTGGTTGAAGAGGAGAAACAAGTTCTCCCCATTACCGTAGAGGAGTTCCTGAAGAAGCAGAGTACGTATGCGTACTACAAGGAGTGCCTCGCCACGGTAGGGAGTTTGATATCATCGTTCGATGTCGACCGTGACGGCGTGCTTGTACGCCGCGCCCCTCTGGATGGAGCGCTCTATAAGGTGGTGCCGACGAAGTTACGGGCGAGAGTGTTGTACCTCTCGCACTATCCGCGCCCCGCCGGGCACCCCGGTGGATCTCAAATGTATTTCACCATGCGGAGGTAGTTCTATTGGCCGAACATGGCCAACGACGCCTTCCAGACGGTGGCGGACTGCTATTCCTGCGCCGCCGCTAGGGGGGGTATACGGAAACACCGGACGCCGATCACGCTGTTCCCACCTTCAGGACCATTGGAGTTTGTGGCCATGGACATCTTAGGTCCTCTCCCCAAGACGGAGCGCGGGCATCGATTTATCCTCGTGATCACGGATCGCTTTTCCAAGATCACGCGTGCCATCCCCCTTCGGAGCACTACTGCAGCAGTGATTGCCGACGCCTTTCTGGAGCAGTGGGTTTATCCCTACGGGATACCGTGTTACCTCCTTACGGACGATGGGCCCCAGTTCGCGGCGAAACTCTTCAGCGCCGTTTCCGGAATGATGAGGATGAAGCAGTTGTTTACAACTGCCTATCACCACCAGACAAACGGCCAGGCGGAAAGGTTCAACAAAACCATCGCCTCGAGGCTGAAGCACTACGTCGCGGACCACCAGAAGGATTGGGACGCATATGTGGGACCTCTCACGTATGCATACAACCTACAGGTGCACCGCTGCACGGGGACTGCTCCTTTCAATTTGGTGCTCTCGCGCATCCCGCCAAGTGCTGTCATCGCGGCACGCGCCACGGCGCACCTGGCGGATGGGCCACAGGCGCCAACAGCAGCGCAAACCAAACGCTCCATCCTAAGGCGATATGTGAACGCACTCTCCCTTGCAAAGGAGAGACTCAATGCCTCACAGAGGAGATACAAACAGGACTTCGACCGAAAGGTTATGGAAGATCCTCACCTGAAGGAAGGCGACGGTGTGTTCCTCGATAAACCCGTGGAGAACTCCGATGAACCACCGGACGTCACGCGCAAGTTAGGGCCGACTACCACAGGGCCTTTCAAAGTCCTCGCCACCTACAGGGATACTGTCGCCATTGAGGGGAACGGTCTTAGGGATGTCATCTCCCGTGATAGGGTGACGAAAGTCCCAACGGCCAGCCTCCCAGGAATGTCCGCCACGCCACCTCAGGGACACCGCGCGGAGATTCCTCATTCCTGCACCTCAGGCGCGGCGGCACCACGGGATACTGGGCACCACATCACCGCCCTCGGTGAGCCAATCCTGGAGGCTCCCGATGCCATCATGACCTCTGGAGGTGACATCCTCTACGCGGTGGATCATATTGTCTCGCATCGACGAACCCCTGCAGGAGTACTGTACCGCGTCCGCTGGTATGGGTACACCTCGAAGGACGACACGGAAGAACCCCCGGAACATATCCCGGAGAACTTCCTTAGGAGGTACCACGCCAATCTGGTGCGGAAACGCGTCTCCATATTCGCGCTTCCGTTTAGGAAAGGTTGAAGGGGCCCAAAAACGGAGATGTTTTTCGTCTTCGCCGTCTACCCCCACCTGGAGTTATCGTTTTTGCTTCCAGGATGCTGTGCTCGCTTTTTCGCATGCTCCTACGGCGGCACTCCGTGTCGCTGAGCTCGCGGGCACGGCCTATGCATGTTTGAACTACCATTCGTGGAGTTTCTGCTCCATCGGAAGGCTCGTTCTTTGGTCTAGGTCCTCTCGCCTACAGGTCACCGAACTGCGTTGAATACTCCGCTTCGAGGCGCACTTTCGCTGTTAGCGCTTAGCTGTCGAAGATCTCAGCCAGACTGTCCTTGGGGGCCCCATCGAGGCTCGGTCTGTCCGGGCCTTATGGAGCTCTAGGACCCAAGCACGCGCCTCGCGCAGAGCCTCCACAGGAGAAGCCGGAGCAGGACGGCCTGTCACGAGGCACGCCTGTACCAACTCCTGGAAGGCAGCCTCCAGAGCCCCAGAGGAGACACCTCCCGACGGTGCACCCGATGCGGCCACCTCCGTTGACGGCACGACAACCGCCACGGAGGGAGCTGCAGACGGCGGACCAGCCAAGGCAGGAGCTCCCCGACGGGATTCCGCGGGCTCCGCATTGGAGGACGGCAATGCCAAGGGCGGAGTGGGAGACGCCGGAGGCGACGGCGGTGCGGGAACTGGAACACTCCGAAGGCGAGGCTGAGTAATCGGCGCAGGGACGCTCCGCAAGCAGGGTTGCACCACTGGGGCTGAACGTACCGGGACGGGAGTAATCTCATCCTCTTCCATTGGAGACACGGCGGCGATCACTGCGGGAGCACTCGGCTCCGCGGCGGGTCGCGGAGTTACTACCTCAGAAGGTGCGCCCATATCCTGGGAGGGAGCCAGTAACCGACGGGGCGCCTCAAACGCCAGACTCTCCATCAACGGGTCGGAGTCGGGTCCTCGACGCCGCGGCACCTGAGGAACCCAAGACGGCGACATACGGGGAAAGGCAGGATATGCGTGCCCGTAATCGTCTCCATTCGGACTCCTCACGATGGGGTGAAACTTGTCCTCGCCGTAATCGTACCAGAGAAAACCCGGTGGGGCATTCCACGCCACTTGGAGGTTGTAATCCAACAGTGTCTCCGCTTCGAACTCGCTCCATGCGGTGCCCTTAACCAGGTTTTGGATATCTAAGGAGCGCAGGACCCGTATGATGGACGCCGAAAAGAGGAGCAAACGCCCGGCGGTCGGCTGGTACGACGAGTCCCAGTAGAGGCGGCCGTCGGGGCATCGGGTATATGAAGTCACGCCTTAGTCCGCCGCTTGGAGATACCCCATTACGGGGCCTACCGCAAACTCCGTCGAGGCGATCGACATGACGAACCGTCCTAGGGAGTCATGTGGTTCCAGAACCTCTGAAGTGTGATACGCGAAGGTTATGGGAGTCGCCACGCAAAGATGCGGGGAAACCCAATGGTCCCTCCAGGAGTCGTTCACCTTCAAGTACTACTTCGGACGTTGTCCGGAGGGCATATCATGAAATTCCGTGTTGTGCCATCCGTAGAAGTACCTGAACGCGGTGCGTACGCGAGTTTCGTCCGCGAGGTGCGTCCCCCATCGATTCCGATTAAGCCAGTACAGGCGGTAGTGTGGGGAATCGAAGGGTAGCACCGCAAGGGCGGAGCGTCCATCGGCAAGGCTTCCCGTTAGCCCAGCTCTCTGGTGCGAACTCTCCTTATCGAGCAGGACTTGGAGTCACGCCTGGATCTCCCGTTCTTCAGCGCACCTTAGGTATGGAATATCGCAGTGTCCGACCGTGATCGGAGCATTGTCACCATGTACTGGAGTGTGAAGCCAATGGGCGCGATATGCAACGACGCGGTTCCGCTTCTGGTCGTTCCACGCAATCTCCGGGACGGCGCGGAATCGCATCGCCTGCAGGTAGAGCCCGAAATCGTGAATGTAATCCTTCACGGGAGACGGGAGACTCACGCGCCTATCGTGGAACGGGACGAACACTCGCGTGGCGCGATGATCGAAGTGCTCTCCTGGACGGAATGGTCTTACTGTCAAGGTGTGATACATCTCCGGAATGGAAGGGGATGTCGGCGCCGGCGTAGGAGAAGATATTCCGAAGGTGTGCGAAGCAGGGTGGATGGCGACCGAACGCGTGGTTGCACGTGAGGAGAGAGACCTCACATCACTCGGGGATCGATTCGAAGCTATATGCACCACCGCGGAGGGAGCCGTATCGAGCCGCCACCGTGGAATCCGAGGCGAAGCCGGGCGACCGGCATCGAGCGAGTTATGGAGCACCATCGCGGGGCGCGCGCTCATATCCAATGGAGAACGGCGAAGGTGCGGACGAGAAACTTATGAGTCCGGCGCCTTCACGGAGACAGGATGAGCGGACGCAAAGAAGCGGGTGTTGCCAAAAGGAGTAACCTCGGAGAAAGTCGGAGTGGCTAACGCCTCCAGGGGGTAGGTATCCTAGCGGGACTGACCCACGCTCCGCCCACGGGAGTTGCGCGCTTGCACCGCACGCGATGCGCCGGAGGATGCAGACACTCGCGCTGCCGACTGACGCAGCAGCTCCAAAAGGTGACACCAAGAAGGAGCGGATGTCGCCGGTGAAGGAGGAGCTCAGCCCACGAACGCCGCAAGGAGTGAAACGCGAGCCCGCGGCAACACGCCGCGCGGGAGTATGGAGAAGAGAAGGAACGCCTGAAGAAGAGAACGGGCAAACTCTCGGAGGCCACACATGCCGCGAAACCGATAGGAGCCACCCCAAGGATCAAGAAAGCGGGTGATGCACCTCGAGGACGAGGTGTAATTTAGGAAAGGGGGTATGTAGCACAGTGGCTCCTACGAAAATAGGGTGGTTTGGCCTTGAGGTATAATATTCCTAAGGAGAGTTCGTAATTTACTAGCTTGGCCACGTGGTGCATAATCTCGCCCGCGTGCGCTACAGTATCCTTGAGGTATGGTAGAATTATTATTTATTTCAGATAATTTATGCAGGTAATTAGCACAGTAGTGAGACCTGCCGAGGCGGGCTCCCGGCTTGATATTTAAGCTGCCGGTTGAGCTTCACCTCTGGGGAGGTAAAGAAAAGCACCCTTGAGTCTTCTTCTACATTATCCGGTTGGAGTCTCTTGTCTATTCACGCAGGTTTCTAAGCCGTTGATCTCCAGGTCGCATCATAGCAGCGCCTGTAGGAGCATTGTCCGCCCAGTGAACCTTCCCCTCCGCTTGGTGTTTGCGGATCCCTTTCAGAATTCCCCCGGGTCGCGACAGCGGATTCCGGAGACCACCTTTAGGAATACGCACCTTTGGAGTCACCAAAAACTCCTAACGGGCGTTGTGCTTTACTACCTCGACAGGAGGGCTGACAGTACCACAGATGGGAGCCACCCAAAGATCGCGCTATTGGAAGATGCACGTGGAGTACGTGATGCAGTTTAGAAAAGGGGATCTGTAGTACGGTAGCTCCAAGGGGAACATGGTGGTGTGGCTTTGTGACATGATATTCTTAAGGAGGACTCTTATTTTATAAACTGAGCCACGTGGTGCATACTTCCGCCTGTGTGCGCTGCAGTATCCTTAAGGGATGGTAGAATTAAATTTATTTTAGTTAATTTGTGCGGGTAATTACTATTGTGAGACCTGCCGAGGCGGGCGCCCGGCTCAATACTTAATCTGCAGGTCGAGCTCCACCTCTGAGGAAGTGAACCAAGCACCCTTGAGTCTTCACCTTCTTATCCCGGTTGGAGACTTTCGTCGATCATCCTAAGGTTTTTAAGCCGCCAATCCCCAGGTTGCTTTCGTAGCAGCGCCTGTAGGAGCAGTATCCGCCCAGTGAACCTCCCCATCCGCTTGGTGTTGGCGAGTCCCCTTTAAGAACTCCCCCGGCTCGCGAAACCGAATAAAGGAGACCACCTTTAAGAACGCGTGCCTATGAAGTCAACAAAAAATCCAAACGGACATTTTGCTCTACTACCTCGAAAGGAGAACTGCCAGTACCACACGAGGGAGGAGACAAAACACATTTGGAGGACAAAATCCCATATCTCGTCATCGAGAACGCTGACAGAAAAGAAGGGTTCGATGAAGCATGTTGGGAATGCAATGAACCTTGAGGCAGATTTAGTGGGCTCCCTGAGGTGATTGCCCTTGTTAAGGAGGAGAAAATCGTTCTCCCCATCATCACAGTGGAGTCCCGGAAGGATCGGAGTACGGATGCGTACCACAATGTGTGCTTTGCTACTGTGAGTAGACTAAGTTCGTCATTGGATGTCGACGGAGACAGCGTACTCGTACGATGCGCTCCCCTTGACGGAGATCTCTAAAAGGTGGTACCGATGAGCCTACGGGCGAGGATGCTCTATATCTCGCACTATGCTCTTCTCGCCGGGCAGCCCGGTGGAACGCGAATGTATTTCGCCATGAGGAAGGAGTTACGTTGGCCGAAAAGGGCTAATAACGCCTTCCAAAAGGTGGTGCATTGCCACTCGTGCGCCGCTTCTGTGGGAAACATCCGAAGCCATCAGACGCCGCTTACCCTGTTCCCACCTTCAGGACCTTTAGAGTTCGTGGCCATAAATATATGGGGCCTCTTTCTAAGTCGGAGAGGGGGTACGAATTTATACTCGTGATCACTGATCGGTTCTCGAAGATCACGCGCTCCATTCTCCTCCGGAGCACCGTTGCAGCAGTAATTGCCGACACCTTTAATGGGTTCATGCATATGAGATCCCGATATATCTCCTTACTGACAACGGACCCGAGTTTGCGGTGAAGCTATTCAGCGCAATATCCGGAATGCTGGGGATGAATCATTTGTTTACTACTGCTTATCACCTCGAGACCAATGGACAGGCGGAGAGATTTAACAAAACCATCGCCTCAAGGTTGAAACACTACGCCGTAGACCACCAAAAGGATTGGGACGCATATGTGGGCCCGCTCATGTATGCATACAACCTGCAGATGCTCCGCTCTATGGGTACCGCTCCTTTCAATCTGGTGCTCTCGCGCATTTTGTCTACTGCCGTCACTGCGGCACGCGCTACGGCGCACCCAGCGGATGGGCAACAGGTCGCACTTGCCCCTCATGCAAAACGTTTCATCTTAAGGCGGTATAAGGACGTATTACTCTTCACAAACGAGAGACTGCACGCCTCGCAGAGGAGATACAATCAGGATTTTGAGCGGAGGATAAAGCTAGGCCCCTACCAGAAGGAAGGCGACGGGGTTTTCTCCGGCAAACCTGCAGAGAAATCAGATGAATCGTCGCCGGACGTCACGCGCAAGTTAAACCCGAGCACCTCAGGGCCTCACAAAGTCCTTTAGACCAATAGGAACACTGTCGCCATTGAAGTAAACGGGCTCCGAGATGTCGTCCTCAGTGATAGAGTGAGGAAAGCCCCGACGCCCAGCCCTTCAAGAATGCCTGCCACCCCAGCTAAGGGGCCACATGCGGAACATCCTTCTCCGTCCACCTCAGGAGCGACGGCACCGCTGGATACTCGAAATCTCATAACATCTTTCTGGGAACCATTGATGGAAGCTCCAGGCGCAATTATGACCTTTCAAGGTGATATCCTCTATGCGGTAGACCATATCATCCCTCACCGACAAACCCCTGCAGGGACACTGTACCGCGCCCATTGGGACGAGTACATCTCAGAGGAAGACACGGAAGAACCTTCGGAACACATCCCGTAGAACTTCATCAGGAGATACCACACCAATCTGGAGCGGAAATGCATCTCTGTATATGCCTTATCGTTTGGAAAAGGGGGACAGGGACCCCATCCGGAGTTCTTTTTTATATCCGTTATCGATACCCCACCTGGAGTTCTCTTTTTCTGGTCCAGGGTGCCGGAGCCTGCTTTTCGGACGCTGCCGTGGCGGCACTTCGTGTCGCTAAGCGCTCTGGCACGGCCCGTCTGTATTGCGACTACCGTTTACGGACCTTCTGCTTCAACTCAACAATCTTTTGTTTCGCCGCTGTCATGGACCATATCCCATCGCCGGGGCTTCGTCCGCCTACAGATCACCGAACCACGTCGCATACCGTTGTCAGGCGCGCTTTCGCCTTTAGCGTTTGGCTCTCGAAGAACTCCGCCAGACTCTCGTTGATGGCCGCCATCGAGACCCGGTCCGCTCGGCTTAAGTAGGTCTAGGACCCAGTTACGGTAATTGCACAGAGCCTCCTCGGGAGATGTCCAAGCAGGACGGCCCGTCACCAGGCACGCCTGCACCAACTACTGAAAGGCAGCACACAGAGCCCCAGAGGATACTCCGCCAGACGGTGCACCCGAAGCGGGCACCCCCATCGACGGCGCAACAACTGCCACGGAATGAGTCGCAGACAATGCACTGGCTGGGACGGAGGCTTCCGAGAGGATTCCGTCGAGGCGATCAACATGACGAAACGCCGAAAAGAGTCATGGGGATGCAGAACATCCGAGGTGTGTACGCGAAGGTAATTAGCGCTGCCACACGGAGGTGCGGGGATACCCAATGGTCCCTCCTGGAGTTGTTCACCTTCAGTTAATTCTTCGGACGCAGCTCGGAAGGCATGTAGTGGACCTCCGTGTTGTGAAAACCGTAGAAGTGTGCAAATGCGGTCCGCACTCGGATATCATACGCAAGGTGCGTCCCCCATCGGTTGCGGCTGAGCCAGTAGAGGAAATCGCATGGGGGACCGAAAGGAAACACCGAAAAGGCAGATTGTCCATCGGCGATGCTTCCGAGCCGCCCAGCTAGTCAAGCCTGGATCTGCCGCCCTCCGGCGCAACTTAGGTACGGAGTGTCGCAGTGTCCCACCGTGGTCAAAGAGTTGTCACCGTGCACCGGAGTGTAGAGCCAGTGAGCGCGAAAGTCGTCCTCCCAGTTCCGCTTCTGGTCGTTCCAAGCAATCTCCGGTGCGGTGCGGAATCTCATCGCCTGAAGAAATAATTCGAAATGGTGAATCTAGTCCTCCACGGGGCACGGGAAACTGACGCGCCTGTCGTGGAAAGGCACAAGGACTCGCACAGCACGATAATCGAAGTACTCCCCTGGGCGAAATCGCGCACCGGTAGAGGTGTGATACACCTCAGGATCGGACGAAAACGTAGGCGCCTGTGCTGGAGGAGTCATTCCAAAGGTGTACGTAGCTGGTCAGATTGCGACAAAGTGTGTCATAGCACCTGAGGAGAATGACCTAACGCTACTTGGGGAGCGGCCCGCGGTTCTACGCCCGACCGGGGAGGAAGCCACGTCGAGACGCATCGTGAAATGCGCGGAGAGGACGGATGACAGGATGCAGGCGAGTTATGGAGCACAATGGCTAGAAGCAAGTTCATATCCAGTGGAGATCGATGGAGGCGCAAGAGAGAAAATTATGAAATAAAGCCCCTCCATGGGGAATGAACGAGCGAATGCGACAGCGTGGGCGTTTCCGAAAATGGACCCTCGAGGGAATCGGGGTGCTGGGCCCTCCCGCACAAGCAATTTTTGCCAATAAAGAGTGATAAGGATAGGTCAAGAAGAATGGGGGCCCGGAACCGCCCCCATGGAGATGCACGAGCCCGCGGTTAATATGCCGCACGGGAATAGAAAAGTGTGGAGGAACGCCTAAAGGAGAGGATTTGTCACACCGCGGAAGGTTGCTCTAACATCAGCACCAATATGAGCCGCTTGCGGACCAAGTTATGGAAAGATGCGCCACAAGGACGCGGTGCAATTCAGGAAAGGGGGTATGTAGTACAGTGGATCCTAAGGTGATATAGTGGTGTAGATTTACGACGAGATCTTCCTCAGAAGGGCTCGTATTTTATTAACTGAGCCCCGCGGGGCATACTTCTACCAACGTGCGCTACAGTACCTCTGAAGAACGGTAGTACTTGGATTTGTTTTAGTTAATTTGTGCATGTAATTGCTGCAGTAGTGAGACCTGTCGAGGTGGGCTTCTGGTGTCATAATTAATCTAACGGTCGAGCTCCACCACTGGGGAAGTAAAGAAAGCCCCCTTGAGTCTACGTCTATGTTTCCGGCTGGAGACTCTCGTCGGACATCCTATAGGTTTCTAAGCCACCGACCCCCAGGTCGCCTCGAAGCAACGCCTGTGGGAGCATGGCGCACCCAGTAAACCTCCCTCTTCGCTTGGTGTTGGCGGATCCCCTTACAGAATTCTCCCGGATCGAGACAGCGATTACCAGGGACCACCTTAAGGAACACGCCCATTTGGAGTCAACAAAGAACCCTGAAGGACGTTGTGCACTTCCACCTCGAAATTAAAATTGACAGTACCACAACTGGTGTGCTGGAAAAGAGTAGTGGAAAATTGAATGGAAACTCGTTATTTCTACTGATGAAGAAAAAGTTCAACTTAGGTGGACCATATTGCTTCAATACAATATTGGCAAGATCTTCGTAAAAAACGTCATGATTTTTATACCAGACATTGATATGAAGACTCTGTGATAGGCTGGGTGTGCATTTCTGAAATGGTCTTACGGATATTGCAGTTATTGAAACAACCGTAAACCAGGAAATATGTTAAAAAGTACTATACAATTATGTGCTGCCGTTAGGTTATTGTTTTCTTCAAGAAAAATGCATTTTACAATAGGACAATGCTCTAGTATATAGTGCATTTTTAATCAAGAAAAGGCTACAAGAGTCAGATGCGTCTGTTTTAGAGTGCCCGGCGCGCTGACCAGATTTGAATACAACCGGAAACTTTTGTGAACTGTGGCGGGGATGGTTTATGCGCACGGAAGGCAATTATAGACAGTTTCTGAACTCAAAAACTGTACTAAAAGTTGTTGAAAATCTATAATAGTTTCAATTGTAGATAGGTACATCATTTGAATTCCAAAACATAGCATTAGCGTAATACATAAAAAAAGGATGCAAACTAATCTATTGAACATCGTGCAGTAAAGATATGTTATTGATGATCATATGTTTTTGAAACGGTTTTTTGACTTTACTTTTTTCTGAAACCTATTTTTGTAAGCGTACAGTGTACATTTGGTAATTTTTTTAAAGTTTCACAGGATGTCGTATGTTTTTGAAACAGTCTGTATATGTTTTTGAAACAGTCTGTAAGTGATATTCAGCAAAAAGGTGCAAAAATCAATTATTGAACAAGAAATAATAACCGTTTGAAGTAAAGTGTTCTATCATTTAGAAACGATTTATGAACCTTATATTTTTCAAAAACTGGTTTGCATACTTTTTTGGTATTTTACTACAGCACTACTTTAACATTGATGATTTGCATCAAAACGCCAGGTGTCTTACGTTAGACTTTTGAAACAGACTTCGCAACAAGCAACACATCTTGATCGATAATTTCCACCAAAATTCCAGGTATCCTTGAATTTTGAAACACTTCATGAGGCCAATTCTCGTGTAGTGTGGTGTGTACACAACATTTGGTCTCATACTTCGGCTCTCTTTCGTGGGAATCGTTCTCCGCTACAATTGGTGAAACACGCAACAGATGAAGATGTTAGTAGGAGACTGTGACAAATACAAAAACTGAAAAATCTAATGGCTAAGACAGGAAGTGTTTCGCTTTTAGTGTGCTAGGGGTCAAAAAAGACTGGGCGTACGATGCGTTGCTTCGAAGCGAAATTGAGTTGTCGAATAACCCTACGCGGCCAACTGGGCAGCAACTACAAATAAGATTGATAGATGGAACAGTTTGTAAAGCACCATGACGGTTCCTGACGGTCTTGAGGGAGGAGAAATAACTGTGAAGCACTTCTCTATAGTATTAGGAGTTGGAGCACGGTGTCCACATTGAAAAAGATGTTCTATGTCGTGGCAGGGTTTCAATTGCAATAAGGGCATCGCAATCCGGGATTGACTGCCCGAGATCGCAGGTCCGATATGTGCGGATGGGAGACCTGTTAATGGAATAGAAGGTCATACTGCTCTTCACGGGACTCGCCGGCTAAATGACCGCGAAAAGCATCGTGTCAGTTCCAACTGGATAGTTGCCCTCCTTTGTAGACAAGAACGTCGCGCTCCTGTGGTAACTCACACTCTCTCAGGCTCTGGCACGCATGCCTTTCGAGTAACGCTCTTATCCATTGCGCACAACTCTCCGTCCGTGGATTGCGGCATTTTCCGACTTTCATTGTTATCAACGTCATGTTAAAGTTGGACTTGCTTTCAAAACACATTCTCAGCAGAGCATATTACTGCCAGAATACCTTATCTAGTCGGGTTCAGAGGCCCCACGACGCACGATTACGTTTTTGAGCAAACATCATAAATCCTCTGTTAATGAAATTCTTTTGATTGCGGCTGTATTGGATGGGTTGGACTGAAAAGACCTCTTCTTTTTGTGTTGCCGTCGGCCTTCGACTTTCTTGCGTCGTTTCTTAATAGCGCGCTCGGGATCAATCGCTGCAAGCAAGGCCGCATTTCTCTTAGCAGTTTGCTTCATCTCTGTTCTCTTATTTCGAAGTTGATTATATATCGCAAAGTATTCACTGGTGCCAATGACCTCCACCAAAGACTCGTGTAATGTTTGAGCCAACATACGCAACCCCGCTCCAGTGATTCCACTGCTGTCTAAAGCAATACCTCTTGTTCCTGTATTCTCAGCCACTTCTCCGGCACTGTTCCTCGCCTCCGAAGAACCTTTTGATAGAATACGAGTATCTCCAGACTCCAGGATTTTTACAACAGGTTGGATGTATTGTCTTGCATGTCGACCAAGTGTCTCACGATCCCATCGTTTGGCGGAGACCAGAAGAAACCGTAGCGCACATCCTCGGCGGAGAATATCCGTGTTCTGTAGTTTACCTTTCGTTGCAATTCCTGAGATTCTCGCTATCAGCCAGTTGAGAGCCCTGCCCTCCTCAGAGTCACTTGCGGTCTCTGTGGGTGTCGCATCGGCTGAATGACTTTCTAAATCACCTATCCTTGGATTGTGTCGAAGCACTTCCGCCAGGTGGAGTAAATTTTCTAGTGTTATCTTTGCAAGCTCATGTGCAAGAATATTAGCTTCCAATTGTAAACAATTCGATCGCAGAAGTTGTCTCACAAGATCACTTGATGACCATATCACTGACGAACCGGAAAGGTTTTTGACGGATCCTTGACTATCGCTTGTCGCAGAAAGATGGCGCCCCAATAGTCTAGCCGCTGAAAGACGAACCCATTGATGATTCGATAGCAAAAACGATGGCAAAGACTTCCAAATGGGAAACACAAATGGTTGCACCTCCAGCTGTTTTTTGTCTTTCAGAGGACTTTTGGCAAATGCTTCTTCTACGCATACCAAGAACGAATGAATGGATTCCCATCCATTTTCATCAGAAAAATCCGAAAGCACAGCCGCTGCCGCACGAACTACCGTGCTTAACTGGTCAGCATTGAGACGACCGCTGAGACACGCGGCTGTGAGAGTTGCGGCACCAGATCTTTGAACCACTGGATCAATTTGCTTCTCGAATTTCTCAAAACGCGAGCCAGCTTCTCCAGATGCAACGAGTCCTGATAACGTAATTGCCATTCTTAACAGATCTGAAATTTTTCTGCCGCCCGGGAGCTTTTCGAAGAGGAGCTGCAGACATCCACCAGCATTTGAGCGGCAATTGGCGTCAATATCACGAGAAACCATTGAAGCTAATGCCAAAAAAAGGTATTCACTTTCTCGTTCCAGTACAGGCCCTGGAAACTTGTTCAACATTGCGTGAATAGCATTCAAAGCAGCAAGTCGTCCAGTGGGGAGATCGTAACTTAGGTTACGAACAAAGAACTCAAGATATTGGCGCACACGCTTGGATCCCAGTGGAAATGAAACCAGAAAAGTCACGGATAGGTTTGTACAGGCATCTCTCAGCTGGCGGGATTGAGAGTGAATGGCCATATAATTGACTTTCTCTATGGCATCATACAGTGCTGGAATGATGACTTGAGCGACCACTAAAGACCGAAGCACAGAAAGTGCAGCTACACGAACTTCAGGGCCACCTGACTCTACGCATTCGCAACTGATAGATATAATTGCTTCTACACGCTCTCGAGAAACGACGGCGAAGTCCCGTGCTCCAAGCTCACTTAAAAGCACAGCTGTGGATCGTAGACAAATAATGAACAGGTTGTCTTCGGTCTCAGCGATTCCTGTATTAATAATGCTGCTGGATCCATAAGACAACACGTTGACGATAGTTTCCGACAGACTTTTTCCCATTTCAGACTTCCCAGACAGAGGTAATTTGAGCATTTTTTGCGCCACTTTGAAGGCTACAAAACTTAGGTCATCTCGGCCGTATTTCAACGCTTTCACAATGAATGGAAGAAATGGTTCGCACATGGCATGTATCTCTCTCGACTTCGATGTATTTTCTGTGATTCTTGACCAGTTCTTAACAAGAATTGACAGTAAGAGTTCCATACCAAGCTTGAAAATCTTGTAATTGTTATTGACGCTATCATGTTTCTGCTCTTTTTCTTGCATATTTTTGGCTGAATCGTCTTCGGTAACTTGAAATGATCTTCCATTAGATTCCCAACACATTAACTTGTAACAAAATACAAGTGAATCCTCTACCACCATGCTGGTATTTCTGGATAAACCCAATATAATATGTCGCCAACATTCCTGCATTCTGTGCAGCAGCTTAGATGATGACGAGTTTGCAAGCAAATCAACGTATGGCTTGCAGAAATCATCGGCATGTTCTTTAAATGTGATATTCTGTGCCATTATTTCGGCACATTCACCCGCTTTGATTGCTCGTAATGCCGACTGCCGTTTGCGAGATGCAGATGCGTTCGGATCTTCGTATTCTTTCCTAGCTTCATCGATCCCACTCTTCAGTTCCTCAACAAGAAATTCAGCAACAATGCCGTAAACGCTGTCGAAGGAATACCGCTGGTGCCCTCGCCCTTTGTCGCCACAAACACCGCTGAGTATAGAATGTATAATGTAAACACAGCTATCGCGGCGGAATCCTTCACATAACCCAGACAAGACTTGTTGAAGTACATAGCCAAGATACTTTGGACCAAGAATCAAAACTACTGAAGTGAGTGCCTTTTTCGCAGAATCGCGAACACCACTCATTCGGGAGCGTAGTGCATTTGTCATTGGCGTGACCAACAGGGATATAACCGTGTCAAGCTTGGCGGACGGTAGCTGTACCATCAACTGTGCGATTGCCACTGCTACCGGGGCCTGGAATGCAAGTGTGCCATGCTTATTTCTTAAACCAGAAGACTTGGTCGAATCCTGCATCACATCCCCTTCGACAGCTCCGGCAGTGACGCATTGAAGCATTCGTGGGATGACGGATTCGATTAAGTATGTAGAAGTCATGAGATATTCTTTAGATTCCTCAGAATATTGTGGATATGCCTCTGATACTTTAACCAAGAGTTTGAAAAGCATGCCAGAAACATCGGTTCTCGTCTCGGTTCGCAAACGCCTGAGGATACCTCCCAAACATGCTTTGTAGTCTTCCCAGGATAATAGGCGAGCTGATTCACCAGCTAATGACACTGCCCACAGACCTACGTCGCGTATTGAGCTTTCTTTTGCTTGAAATCTCTTCATATGGCGCATTCGATTCTCAGGCTCTGAACTCATCGCCGACTCGAAAGTCATGTTCAAAGCTAAAGGCAAGCAAAAAGATTTTGCAAACGCTTCGTATCGAGTCACCATCTGATTGTCAGTATTCTCTGAACGACTGTCTCTGAATAACGAAATGCATTTCTCGACATCTCGAATTGCTTTCCCACGCCGATGGGCTTGCAAGTGAACGAGGTTTTCGAAAACGTCAGTGTTAATATCGACCGATGATGACAAGGTTTTCATGATTGGAAGAATAGTAAGCCCATTTTCTTCTAGTTCATCTAGTGGTGAATTTGAAATGCGCACGAACTCCCCCAAGGCTCGACAGTACTCTCTTCGGCAATTCCCGTCTCTTGATGATACAGTTCCATGAATAAGAGACTCAAAAACATGAGTCTTGAAGTTCTTCGCATTAAAGCAATTCGAGCCGGCAGCCCATTTTGCCATGAGGGCGATTGCATATCCAGCATTCCCGCGGACCGCGATATCATCACTACGCACAAGAGCAAAAGCTCCAGAAAAGAGGACAATAAACGAATATGAACTGCAAGAAACAAAGTCCTCTGTTGCGCCCTTACTCTGGAATTCTTCTTGCTTTTTTCTCTTGATCGCAATGATATTGTTCTCTGATAATCCTTTCTTTAACATCTTGTTAAGTTCGTTCAATGATTCGATTCTTTCATCCAAGTCAGGCGAATCAAGTTTTGTTGACTTCATTGCAAACATTGATCTCAAAAGCCGACATGCAGCCTTCAAATCAGGAAGATTAAGTTCTGAAAGCAAATCACAAAGAGCCCCAAATGTCTGAGGATCCTTCGTATACTTTGAGTGTGACAAGTGAGGAACAATCCGCAATATACTTTTCTGGATTATACATCCTTCATTTTCACTATTCTGCATGACACGAAAAGCAATAGCCGACAAGGCTCGTGCTGCAATAATCGTTGACGACGGGCGTAAGTCCGCGGAAATTAGTAAGGTACTCAAGGACTCAGCAACAGAAACCAGCATGCATCCGTCCATCGATTTAAAAGTTGCAAGAATTTCGAGAACCTCGAGAGATTTCGAGAAGGTCTGCTCCCATGACTTCTGAGATTTCTGTCCACTGTTAACTTCATCAATAAGACGAAGTACCAGGGTTTCTAGTCCGGAAGATAGCAAACTGAGAAGACTTTCAATGCTGGATAATAGCACTGGAGGGGAATTCGGATCTGCAAACAACACTGTCTGACAAAAGTCCAGAAACCCTTTCGCGACAACGAGACCAACATCAATTGTGTCAACATCTGTTTCTGTCTCTTTCAGCAGACTAAAGCAGTACTGGAGGGCCCAGAAATGGTGCCTTATAATATCTTCCTTACCATCCATCGCATTTGATCCCATGACGGTTCCGACAAACCGCATCAAGGCTGGAGTATTCTGAATAACTTGTCCCGTTTTCGTGCTGAAGCCAGCGTCCTTGAGAGCTTGTATGACTCTCCCGGAACAAAATGCAGTTTCCCGAGGTCTAATTCGATGCATCTCAGAGCACAGTCGAAGAGATCGAGATCGCAATGACTGTCCTTGAGTACCCACACCGGCATTGCGCATCACTACCAAATTGGCAATAGCCAACTGCTTCCATGACGACGGGGGCAACGACATTCTACATTGTCTAACAATGGCCTCAATGGAACCAAGGATAGCCCTAAGGACCACGGGATTTGGCATACCAAACATTGATGTGTCAGAGTCAAGGTCATCTTGCATAACTTCAACCACGTTTGATAATGGTTTCAAGGTTAAAGATATTAGCTTCGGAAACGCAATATCCCATGGTAGCTTAGACGCCAGAAAAGATAAAACAGCAGATCTTTGGCTATCCTTGTTGCTCCACTTTCCTCTAAGCTTCGAAAAGCATATTCTTGTTAGAAGATCCACGATTGATTCCTTCTCTTCGGCTGTAATCGATTCGTCTGTGGATTCCGAAAACATTCCCTCCGTGATTAACGCCAGCTCTTCCCGAAAGCTTTTCGATTGAGTCAAGCGAATGAGCGAATCACGATACGGTTTAATCCACGAAGATCGTGATACACACAGACAACGAAGCACCGCTGCCTGAAGTTCACAGTTGGGCATAGTTAGGTCCGACATTAACCTGGCACGCATACGGCTTTCTAGAGTCTTGTCTGTTTCACAACTCTTCAGACCGCCCAATTTCTCCAGAAGAATGGTAAATGCAAGCGCTAAAACCGTCCCTCGTTTCTGTGAGAACAAGGACGGATCCAAGCTAAGATATAAAGATATTATATCCATCCTATACTTCATACAAACCTTGGGTTCCACGCACAAACTCTGCACCAGTTCAATCATAAAAGTTATCGAGTCAGTTGTCGACACAGGACTGGCCGTAGTTTTATGTATAGGTGAGTCTGCACGGAACACAGGCGTCTCGTGCAAGACTTCTTGAAGAACATCACTCATCATCAGCTTTTGATCCCATGCACTTGCGATCGCCCCCACATTAGATTGCTTTCTTTTCTTCACGGCATTTGCGGAGGGTGCAGTGTGCCTCTTCCTTTTAAAACCTCGAGTGCTTTCCGATTTTGACTTGTGTTGTTTTGCATCCTTGTTTCCGGAATTTTCAACCTCGATGGAGCTTTGAATCATCTCGATTTCTTCTCCAGTTTTGATTTCTTCATCTGAATGTTCTTCAATCCCAGTATCTCGTCTATGACATTGTTGCAGAATATGTTCCTGGACCTCAAGTAACTGAGACATAATAATCGACATTGCCAACTCCTCATCACGACCAACAGCCAGCCTCAGGAGAGATCCAGCATCTTTCCACAAAAGCCGAAGGGGCGTTCGCAACACGCCCAGAGCGAATCGAACAACTGCGCGCAAAACCTCCTCGCAAACCTTTGGACAATTCTGCACAGACCGCGCAATCTCCTGCACAAACTTCATTTTGGTTGATATCGCACTCATTACGTGTGATGGTTCAAACACGTATCGCATCACTTGGAACAGGCCATGCATGTCATGTCCTTCCATTTGAAAAGCGTTTTGTATGTGTCGCAGGCCGACGGCGAGGCATCGTTCTGGGTCCTTGTCATGCGAAAGCCAGTTTTCATGCATGGTGCCCTCCTTCTGCAGACCGCAGACGCTGGCTAAATTTGAAGCACAGAGTAGCCGCACGCTCTGATCCGCGGCGCTCAAGTTGTCCTCAAGCATCTCTCGCAAAGCTTCAGCGTCACTTGGGTTCAATTGCATCCTCATGCCTACATTATCATAAGAAACAAGGAAGAAAAACTCCAAAGCTTGAAGCGCATCCGCAAATGCTGCCGCTTCTTTTACGTCAGATATCAAATGTGTCACAAAAGCAGAAACTTGAGCCTCAAGAAACTTTCCAGAGTCTGCCTCGGTCTTGAGCGATTGGAAGCAGATGGCGCGCAAGAATCTTGCTTTCCATTCAAAGGACAGATTTTCTTTGCTGGCAGCACTGCACAAGAGACGAACAGAGCCTGGGACGACGACTCTTGCCAAGTAGAAAAGCACAAGGGCCAACTTTTGGCGTTGGTCTTCTGCCGAGCCATCTGTGGGGCAGTCCGCCTCTGGTTCTGAATGCGCGCGGAGCACAGAAAGGATTGCTGCCGCCAAAGTGGGACACTTCAATTTCACAACACTCACACCATGAGAATCAGAGAGTCCATCACGCAAGCGAATAAAGCTCAATGCAGCAGAAAGAGCCGGCACCGACAAAATCGGGCTGCCCGGGTGACGTGAATCGGGCTGAGCATGATGGTCACCGCGGACAACTGCATCACACAGCGAGCCAACACCCTGCTCCAAAACCAACAAGCGAGGCAAATCCCATTCGAGCCGGCACTCATCCAGCACGACAAACAAGGCAGCCTTCGCCGAACGCGGCGCACCGCTCTCGGCAACTTTGAGCAGCACAGGAAGCACTGAGCTGCGACAGACCTTTTGCAGAAACGAAGAAGGTGCATGCTTGCAGACGCTGCACAAAGCGGCCAGGCCTTCGTAGACAACTCCGCAATCGCCGACAAACGTGCTAACACATCTCGACAAAAAGTTCAAAACACGCTGCAACAACGGTATACCCAGCAACTCGGCAATGCTGCTGCCGCCGTAGTGAAGCCAGTTCCGCAGCAAGCAGATGACCTTCGCGAGGGCGGCAGCGCGAGAGCTGGAGAGAAATTTGTCGCCGAAAGTGACAAACAGGGCAGTGACAGTCGCGGCATCCTTCTCGTTGGCAACAAACCGGGAGAGGTTCGCAAAACAAGTGGACAAGACGCTGAGGCGAGGATCGAGCGCTTGGGCAGCATTCGCAGGCCCATGTTGCGCAGGCGCACAGACGGTCGGAAGCACGTCCAGAGCGGCAGTGATGACGAGACTTGCGCGGGAATGCAGGCGGGGCGACGGCAGTCTGAGCGCTTCGAAGAGCGACATTCCCAGACCGTTAGCGGCGCATGCGAGCTGGTGAGAATCGAGCAGCGCCGAGTCGGCGGCGGCGGCGACAACGCTGGCGGCGAGGGTTGTCAGGCGGTGCTCATCTCTGGTCTTGCGGATGAGGTAACCCATGCAGGATTCGGCGGTCATCTCGCGGATTCGGTAGTGTGGGTGCGCCAAGAGTGGCAGCAGGCTGTGCACGGTTTGGTGCGGATCGGCGGCAAGGGGTTGAATGGCGAGTCGCGTGATCTCGGCAAGCGAGGCAAAGAGGGGGATGAGCGAGTTGGACGGGTCCCACAGAATGGAAGGGGTAGCTTGATCGGATGAGATGACGGTGTTGTCGAAAACGGCAGCAAAAGAAGCGATTATGCGAGGGAAAAGAGGATGGACATACTGAGCGCCGATGTCGACAAAGATGGCAGACAGGCATTTGGTAATGGAAACGGTAGCCTCAGCTTGATGGCGGGTGCTTTGCTCAAGCGCATCAAGGCAGGCGTTAATAAGCGCGTTGCGGTTGCGAAAGACAAGAGGCAGGGAGACAGAAAGGGGTTTAACGTGGCTGTAAAAAAGCTGAAACGACGCGGTGATGTTGGCTTCGGCCTCCGACGCAAGGATGGCGGCGAAATGAGAGGAGGAGGTGTGGAGCAGTTTGTGAGGATGGATGTTGGAAGCAAAATCAATGGCCGGGAGAGCAGAGGGTCGCGCGGAGGTGGTTTGCAGGCGTGTGCTCAGGGAGGCAAAGCGCCATCGCTTGCCGCCGGTGGAGAGCGCGGCCTCATCGAGGACCTTGAGCGGGGCGGTTCCCGTGTTGCCCCTCATGGTGGGCGCGGCGGCGTGGCGGTATGGCGACTTGACGCGGGAGAGAGTGCGGCGCCGCTCTAGACGCGCGCGGAGCGTGCAAGTCGGGGATCAGTGCACGCGGGCGGGCGGCGGCGCGCACGGTGGCGCGCACGGTGGCGCGCACGGTGGGTGCAGGCAGGCGAGCACGCGGCTCTGAGCTGGCCACGTGTGTTGCACGATTCGGCACGGACTCGGCTGGGCACGTGGGAGGGGACGAGCACGCGCGCGTCCGAGTGCAGTGTGAGCAACAAACACGTGGACGGCATGCGGCACGTGGCACGGTGGACAGCGTGCGAATGCATGGGCTCGCCGCTGAGAAAGCCACGTGTGGAGTGCGACTAAGTGACTTGGCAGATGGGAACGCAGCTGGCGTGAGGCGCAAGTGCCGGCGTGCAGAGTGCGACGAAAAGTGAGGTACGGCGGGGCTGCGGGCGCGTGAAGCGCGCGGCAGCGCGTGAGACGTCGCAGCGGGGGGCGGCGCGTAGTGGAGGCGCGGTCGCGTGGGGGCGGCGCCCTTCAAAACGTGTCGCGGCGCATAGTGACTGAGAGATAACTCGGAGATCAGCCACATGAGGACGGCGCTGACTTGTGCGCGCAGCATACAGCACGCTTAGCGCCGCGCTCATGAGAGCGCCCGTGCGCGCGCAGCGCGAGCGGCTGTGAGGCGCTCGCGCGCGATCGGAAGCGCCGTCGAGCGCTTCAGGCGCGGACGACGGTCCGGACGAGCCTCCGCGCCGCCGCTGCTTCCCGGCCGCGGCGCGCGAATGCACGCGCCAGCCGCCGTGCCGCCGTGTGTGCGGTCACGGTCGCGCTGGCGCGCCGCGCCGCCGCGCCGCCGCGAATAACCGCGCGCCCCTCAGTGGAACCGGCGGTTGGAAGCGCGCGCAGCGCACAGCGCCACGGGTGACAGACAGCGCCGTCACTGACGCCGCCGCGCCGCCTCCGCCGTCGCTGCAGCGGCTGCCGCAACCGCTGCCACCGTCGCCGCCATCGCCGCCGCGCGGACGCGGAGCGACGCGCCGGCCCGCAGCGTGCCGCGCTCGTCTCGCGTCCCGCGCGGCACCGACGAGGTGTTGGCCCGCCACCGCCGCCGCCGCTGCCGCCGCCGCGCCGCCGCCGCCGCCGCCGCCGCGCGCCACTGAATTTGGCGGCGGCGGCGCGGCGCACGCGCGCCCACGTGGTGCGCTGCGGCGCGCGCGCCACCAGGCGTGACGCGGCCAAGGGGCGCGTGCGCGCGTCGCGCCGCGCCGCGCTTGCGCGCGCGCGTGCCGGCGCCGCTGCTGTCGCTGCGCCGCGCCGCCGCGCCGCCGCGCCGCCGCGCCGCCGCGCCGCCGCGCTGCGTGGCTGCCACCGTTCCAGGCGCGCGTGCCACTGCAGCCGTGCCACAGCGTCTCGCGCGCCGCAAACGTCGCCCAGCGCTGGTCGCTCCGTGTCGCTACGCTCGCCCCCCACCTCTCCCACCCCCCTCACCGCCCCCCATCCCCCCAAACAAACGCACCACAACCACCCCCTCTGCCCCTCCGCCCCCCCACCCCGCCGTGCCCCCCCACTGCGCCTTTACCTTCCCTTCTCCGTCGCGCCCATTCCTTCTTACGCTTCCCACACCCCGCATCCTCCCACCCCCTCTCCTCACCCCCCATCCCCGCTCTTCTCCCCGCGCTGCCCTATCCATATATATCCCCCCACGCCCCCCACCGTTATAAGTTACTTTTGACTTTCTCTTATACCGCTCCCCGCCCCTTCCACCCCCTCTCCCCCGTCCACGCCCTCCCCCTTTGCATCCCCCGAAACCCGCGTGTGTAAGCCCCCTCCTCTCCCCCACCCCCGCCCCCTCCACATGTCTCGAGGTCCCCGCGAAGACTGGCGTCGCGCCTCCGGCTCCCTTAACAAGCGCTCCCGCCGCGCCGCCATCTTCGACGCCGCCGCGCGCAGCGCCGACTCCTTCTCCTCCGTCGCTGGTCGTTGGTCCCTGTCGCGTCGCCGTCGCTCCCGCGCCGCTTCCGACCACAAACGCCTTCGCAAGCGCCGTTCGTTCCACGCCTCCCAGAGAGCTCTCGATGACGGCACCCCGTCGCTGCACACCAACACCCCTTTCGTCATCGCAACCACCGCTGACGAGCACCGCGCCCACCGCAACCACCCCGTCTCGTCCAGGCTCCCGTCCTATGGCAGCGACGGCCTCTCCGCCATCAGTCTGCGCGACCCGGACTCCCGCTATGCCCACCCCGCCCTCAGACCCACCTTTGACGCCTTGCGTCTTCTCCGCAAGATCCCCGACGTCATGGCCGGCTGGGTGCAAATCAAGTGCCCGACCGGCCCCGGCCGTCTCAGGTGGTCGACTTGGACCATGTTCTGGGCCGAGCTGCGTGGGGGCTACGTCCTGCTCACGCGCGACCACAACTCGCTAGCTGCCATGTCCGACGCCACCTGCCAGAACCCCGTCGACTACATCTTTGGCGCCGCCCACTGCCACATTTCGCGCATCATCTCGCGCTCGGGCGCCGTGCGCCTGCGCCTCTCGCGCACCGCCTCCCGCCGTCGCAACGACTCCGCCACAGCCACAAGTTCGGGAATCGCCGACGATGATGACCTCAACTACCGTCCCGTCGAGTCGGACGCTCGCCTTTCGGAGCGATCTGGAAAGAGCAGTGGCTCGGAGAAGCGCACTTTCGGATCGACCATGATGAGGATCATGAGCGGCAAGATGAAGGCCAAGCCTTCCACTTCGGAGCTTGCCATCTCCGAAGAGATCAGCGCCGAGCTCGTCATGAAGATCCCTAGCGCCCCGGAGGCCGACAAATGGGAATGGGCTTTGAGAAACACCACCCAGGCGTATGAATCGAAGCGTCTTGGCGATTTTCAGCTCATTGACGTTCTCGGCGCTGGCGCCTTTGGCCGTGTGTACCTGGTCCATGATACTGTCAAGGGAGAGTACCTCGCGCTCAAGGTGCTGCAGAAGAGCTTGGTTTTCAGGGATAGGCTCCATTTTGAAAGTGCGGTTAATGAGCGTCTCACGTTAGAGCTTGTGCGGGGAAAACCGTTTATGGCTCAGCTACGATACGCGTTTCAGACTGCGTCATGCCTGTATCTTGTCACAGACTTCTACGAGGGCGGCGATCTGTTTTCTTTTCTACGAGCGCATCATAAGGATGTGAAAGAGAGTCAGGCAATTCGCATCATTGCAGAAGTTATTTTGGCTCTACAGAGTATGCACGACATGGGGATCGTGTACAGAGATCTCAAGCCGGAAAATGTGCTGCTGGATTACGAGGGACACGTTCGCTTGGCCGATCTGGGGCTGGCAAAATTACTTAACCGCGACAACGACTACTTGACCAAGACTATTTGCGGCTCACTGTCTTATGCCGCCCCGGAGATGTTGAGCGAGAAGCAGTATGGCATTGCGTTTGATATGTGGACTTTGGGCGTCTTCATATATCAGGTGCTAACTGGCGAAATGCCGTTTGAGACGGAAAATAGGAGCCGCCAGGAAATACTGGAAGATCAACGAAAGGCTGAAATTCCTGTGAATGGTCTGTCAGACGAAGGCTATTCATTGGTTTGCGCGCTGCTGCGCCCTAACCCGCTCCGACGTCCAACGTGCCCAGAGCTGAGAGACTACCCGATTTTTGCAAATATCGATTGGGATGAGCTCATGCGCAAGCGACCACACCCAAATTCAGTGAAGGATGTTATGGAAAAAATATCGTTGCAGGCGAGGAGTCGGGAGAAGGAGGGACCCACGACGGAGAACGTTGGGGGCGAAAGCGGTATGTACTTGCTGCGCAACTTCGACCCCGGGGAGTGGTCCGACATGTCTTTCAGTGATGTGTCGGATGGTTGTTCTACGGCAAGCTTTTTCAAACCGAATTTCAACGTCATCGACGAGTTGCCAAACATGACCAGATGGATTCCCGGTTGGAGTTTTACTGCTGACAATGTCGTGCCCTTGTCGAAACCGCAGCTAGCCGTGCCGCAATTAGGCAGGAAGCCTGTGTCTCGGAACGCGCGACGCTTATCGGAAAAAGCATATCGTTAGCGTTTGGAACGTTGCGACTCGATGCTTGGAATACATGTGACATGCCGACCTTTCGACGAACAATGTACATAAGTTGACAGGAGAAAAGAAGAAAAAAAAGGACAAAATTGACCAGCGCTTGGAATGCAATTCTGTGCTGCACGTGATTAGCTTAACGTCTTCGGTCTTGAAGAGCGTTGGCAGCTCTCTTTAGACACGCGGTGCCCAACTCAGAGGGCGTGAGGGTTGCGTTTTCAACGGCGGTTGCTTTTGCTGCAGCTGCGGAGTTAACCATTGTAGGATCAGATAGCGAAGCAGACCGGTTGCCAAAGTGGAAACGGAAAGCGTTACATTTTTGAAGGGTACACGACCTCCGGGGAGTTCTAGTTTTCGGCAGTGCTTTATTCGGGGATAGGGAGAAGGAACGGCGTAGTTTGCGTGCTGGCGGCCTTGGCATTACGTGAGCTAGATAACTGAGAGAGGTTCAGTTCTCACCACGATGAAGTTTCACCAAAGAGCTTCGCGATTTCCATTGAAGAATCTAATTTCCTACGTACTTGATGTTGCAAGTAGCCTGTTTGAGTCGAACGGCGTTCCTCCCTCTCCCCTTCCCCCCCCCCCCTTCATCCATCCGCTTCCCCCTTCCCCCTGATGTTTCGTCTACAAACTGCGGTGTAGTAGGTGTGAGCATGATGAACATGATGTCTTGCAAGGACATCGCGTGTGTGGACAGTTATTCTCGGCGGCTCGGGAGACCGACCGCAATGACCTCGCGGATGTTGGACGAGGGTCATTCATGACATTTCGTTCGCTGTGATCACTATGTGTTTAATGGAACCACTCATCATTGGCCCTCAAAAGATTCTGCACAACTGCCTTTCATTGGACACCGGCACCAAGTTCCATTCAGGTCGGAGCCGAGTTTCGAATTCAGCTCTAGTTCTGGAATGAAAAATGCCAAGGTATTCGGGGTGCGGATGACCCTGTAACTTTTGGTACATACTCGTGTAGCGGCTCCAGTACAACGCCAGTTGTAGATGCTTTCGTTCGCAAAGGAAGCTGAAACATATGCTCGGCGAGTGATCTCTTCGCTGCCGGAGTGCTCACGCGGCACTCGAGTGCTTTTGCTGTTGCCCGGCCGTTGGCTTAATAGTTCTGCGCTTTGATTGAGTTGTTCTCTTCGGCGACGCGAACATTCCACGCGTCACGCAGCGCCCGTGGTGACCGTCGCGGCACTTGGGCAGCTGGCGCTGCGGATCTCGGTGGTGACGAAAACACCACGGCGCTCCGCCGCCGGAGGTTCAAAAGGGGGGGGATGGCGTTGGTGGAATGTCTAAAATTGGCTTGGAATATACGAAGGGTGACTGCATTATAATCCCGCCTCAACGATTATCTGTCTTGACAGAGAAGCTCTTGACAGTTGGATCAACCGCGCGCGCGAAACCACGACAGCCTCTCGGAGGCCCCTGTCAACGCGATGGAAGCGTTCACGTACACATGCCCGCTGCGCATGTGCATTGCTCTCAAGACATGATATCCGCACCGCACCCGGCGAAAACTTCGTATAGAATCTTGCGAGTGTCAGCTGTCGCTGTCCCCATGTGGAACTGTGGTGACTTCTGAGCGCACGAAGGCCTTAAAACGTTGCGTTCTGCACGAATATACCGTGAGACGTTTTCGATCCGCATTTCGTTCACGAATTTCTTCCACAGAGCTGCGGATCCTCAATTAAACAAGTCCAGTTACTTTGCCTTGCTTTCCCGCGCTTTGATTTCTCCATTATACAGCGCTTCGTTGCGCCTTACTCGCGGGTCTCCTTGATCCTTGCGTGTCTCAGACACGAATTTACCAAAGCTACAACCATGGGGGGTTGGAGGGACCTCCCACGTTCTAACGCCCGCTGCGCGTGAAGGAATGGCCTCGCGATGGGGCTGAAAGCAAATGAGTGTCTGCAAAGTTGCACTGTCCCTTCCGGGAGACCAATCAGAGATTTCAAGCGCATCAGGTCGTAGGTTTTTCCCCGTCGCTTCGAGATGTGTCGAGACCGATGTTTCGCAGCACGACTCGAGCGAGAGTGTGACTTTCGCCGGAGAAAACTGTGCGCAAGTGCAAAAAAAGGTCAAAGACTGCGCGCCAATGGAGCGCGTGAAGACGTTCAATTGATGTTGCCGGATGAAAGATAAAACTGCTCTCCGGGTGGAGCCATGACTTGTGTTTCCTCGCGTGTCACCAATTAGTCCTGTGAGCGATACCAACGCATTCAAAGTTGTTGTGGCGCGTACATCTCGTGGCGGGGTATGGTACATTAAAACTAATCAGTCCAAAGAAAACTCAAGACCGATGACTTTATGTTTTGGCTTGGTCACAGCCGTTCTTCATTGCGTTGACCACACACACGCGCAAAACTCGACCAAGCTCGTAAACTGATAAAAAAATCTCGTGGCTTGATAATACACAGCACAAGCTCAAACTATCTGATGCACCAGTCTACGCGACATTCGCTAACATCATCACATAAGAATCGATGCTATTTTGACGCAAGAGCCTGACCGAGACCTGTGTACTTTACAAATGGCGAGGCTCTTACACGAATAAGCAAAGCCTTAGATTCCTATACATGCTTAATATTGGTCTTGAGCACCGCGTTTGATATCCTTTTTTTCAAGTGAAAAGGTTTATGAAAAGTCTTGATACCGAGAGCCAGTCTGTTCACCAAACTCCCAGGGTCGTATCAAGCTGCGTTTCGTGAAAGTTGTTCGTATGGTAAATTTAGTTGTATGCGGCGAACGACAACACTACCTTAAAAGAGAGGCCCGGCAGGCAGCGTCAAACACATGTTCGCATTGAACCATCCTGATATGTGTACGTGTGTGAGATATATGAACCATCTTTCTGCATCTCATGGGAGATGGCTGCGTTGAAACATTGCGAGCATACAAAGACTGCATGGCATGCGTTTTCAAAATTTTAAACTTCAGTGTAAATATGCTCATAGATTACCTATGTAAAGCGAACACACACTGGTGGAGAAGAGCTGAGCATGAAGTGCATCAGTCACTCCCTCACACTTCAGCTGAGGTGAGGGTCACTGTGGTACTTTATTCCCCGAAAATCATATATAGTTACATCCAGTCCAATGATTCTCTTCAAGGTCGCTTGATCAACAATGTTTGCCCGAAAAAGCTTTCGATTTAAAGAGAATTCTTTTTCCTATTTTGCAGTCATAAAGTAATCAAAAAGTACTTTGCAAGAGCCAGCCTTCCATAAGTGGCATATACTTTACAAAGTGAACAAAACTGACAAGTCCAAAACCGTTATCAAAAAGTGTTTTAACGCGGTTTGATGGACCACAGTACAGCAAACCCGTCCAACATCTCCTCCATCACTGTTCCAACATCTGAGTAAAACGGTTTTTTTTCTAGTATCTCTGCCATATTTTTAAAAAAAGCTCTTTCTGATAAAGAGAAAGTATTTATACTCACTCTGCTTCACGACGGACTTGGCCAAAAAAAATCACTAAACATACAGAACGATCAAAAAGAACTGTACAAAATGATTCAAACTACACAAACACATCCAAAACGTTCATATACTAAGCAAACAAAAAAGCATATACTCGAAACATGGATCAGAGACATTATTCGCATCATATATAGCAATATCAGGTGATTATTGCTCAAACAACATAAGAAAAGATACACATCTTTGGAAAATGAAACAAAGAAGTACAAGTAGTGTAAATATTCGGAATTTTAAATATATAATGATGATAGTCGGCCATGATGATGAAATACATGAAAAAAATCATTAAATTGCGGTTATTCATTTTGCAAAAAAGTTCTTGCAGACTGAAGCTATCGATTGGAAAAAAATTTGGGATGAAAAGAAGCTGAAATCAGACAGGCTAGATAGAAAGTTTTGGACACAATAGAAGGGGTCAGGGCTATCGATTGGTTCGTTACAGAGCAAAAGAACTTTTTGGCTTTACTGAATTTCGTGGACTGAATTTAAATTTCACATGGTAACGTACTGTCTTGTTTGTTTAATTACCTACTTTATTTGTTCTGTCTTAATCTATGTAAATTTAGGAGTACCAAGGTTTCCAAGTATGGTGGAGAATTGGCTATGAGACCGGAGAGTACTTTACATTTGCATTACTGGATTTTTTGTATTTCGGGGACTTAAAACGAAGGGTACTGTAGTGTCTGTGCACTTGATGTGGATCTGAGCTGATTTTCAGAACAGCATAAATCAAGAGAACAGAAGACTTATCGGGCGCGGGTCGGGAGATCTAACCACGATCATGAGCGAGGTCATGCAGAACACGACATTTAGAGATGAGCCCTTACGCATGGCATCTTATTGTGTAACGTAATGACGATTCTCTTTACAGAACCGACTCCACCACTGTTCACTTCGTGGAGCAATTTTCTAGACGTTCTTGATGGATCTCGACTTCTGTAGTGAAATATCCATTTACAATACACGAACGAAGGGTGAACGAATTCATGAAAAGGATTTTGTAATATTTCCTGGGTCTACCCTTGTGATCATCTTCCTACATGTCGTTTTTTGTTAGTCTACTTGGACACTCGACGACTTTGCCAGAAAGTGTTTGCGAGTTCAAGACTTTCTCATTCCCTGACAGTAGTCCTCGTTTTACAACATCTTGCTACCTCAAGGTGTCTCTCGGAAGTATGAACCTTCGATGTCAGACAAGCTATTCCATGCAAGACTGATATGCCACTGAGTCATCTGAGTATGAGCTTGACTTTTTCGGCGCCCTTCCCTGTTTGATGGATCCAGTTGCACCCAAGTTCATGCGATCGCCATATTGTTGACAGGCAGTGAATGTTTTCCTTATTAGACTGGCCGATCGATTCACGGGATACCATCTGTTTTGCCCGGGATACTCAGTGCTTGGTTCAGAGCGAGGAGTGTGCTTGGATTCCAATGGTTCCACTGTGTCGGTTGCTATTTGTTCGTGACTTTCAGAGTTGATGTCGACGTTCGACATTGATATACAGAACGATGATCTGCTTCCGAATCCACTTCCGGTAAAGGTACGAGAGCCATACGGTATACTGTCAGAGAACATGTTTCGCATTGCATGCGCAGTGTCAAATATCCAAGTCTTAACAAATATCGTTGTCTTCTTGAAGTATGCATCATATGGCGTCTTGAAGTTCAAAGCTCGTTTCTTTTCTACGAATATAAGAGAGAATGTGATAACGTAGAGAATGTGACTCATAATCGTGATCATAACTGGCTTGGTCAGCATTACTGGGCGAAACACATATTGATAGTAGCGACACCCGGCTGTAAACAGCAGAATCACTTGTACAGCCTCCGCTCGAGAGGGTCGAAGACAGGATATCAAAATCTGCGCCAAGAACAAGAGGAGAAATGCCAAACTGTTGATGAACAAAAGTGCGACGAGAATTGTTTCATTGACTTCTTGGCATACCCCTAGAATTTCTCGACCAAAAAATACTGACATAAGCAAACAAAGGAAGCTTTCGGCTGTAAAGAGGCCGGACCCGCAAAGCACTATGTCATAAACTGAAAGACAGCGAATCATACCATTCGCGAAACGAAGCAACATCAGGAAGGGTATGAATGGAACCATCATGCTGATGTCCCATACAATTTTTCCCAGAATGCTTTCTCCCGACCCTGGAATGATTTGCTCCATCTCTGTGGAAAGACGGTCGTCAAATAACAAAGCTCTTTGAAATCCATGGGTAACTGGACCCAGAATCTGGGCTGACTTGGAGAGGACACCGACAGCAGTGTCTGGGAAATACTCCCTCCCTCGTGCTTCTAACCAGTGAGTAAATCCAGCGGACCTAAGCTTGTTCTCGAGATCCCTGTGTCTCGCGGTCATAGATTCATATGCTTCTTTGAGCCTGTCAAGCTGGTCTGACAATGCCTTTGTTTGACTCTGAACCCGTTTTATGCCGACATCCGGAGGGTTTGAGTGACGTCGAAAGTCAGACAACTCCTTTCGTGTCTGCAGTTTTTGCTTGATCTCATCCTCTCTCTTACGAGATGCATCTTCGATCTCTTCCCTCAAGTTTTTGAGAAGCTCGTTTTCAGTGGTCACGTCGTTTTCCAAGTGAGCAACATCTTTCAAACGTTTTCTGAGGCGATTTCTGAGCCACTTAACGAGTTTAATCGTCGCAACTCGAAGTTTTTGTTCTTCAATATCTAGGGCCTGTTCGTGATTATGATGCTGGTGATGGTGACTTCCATCTTCTGTGTTGTTCTGTGTCCCGTGCTCCAGCTGTTCGTCGTCATAGCTAATTGGGAAACCTGACGATGTATCAACGCCCGCGTGCGAAGTAGTCGGGTTTCCATAGCTTTCTGTCAAATCTTCATGGACGGCAGCAGTAGAACTTCCATTCTCCCTTCCGGTTGTAGCCACTTTTGCGTTTGAACTTCGTCCTCTTGGGTTACTTTTCGGTTGCATAAGTTTAGTGACGACAGTATGTTGTCGAAAGTGTTGACCTCTTGTGCTTTCTTCGTCCACTTCCAACTCTCCACTTTTATCTCGCTGATGGTCAAATGCAGATAGTTTGTTGCTGTGATGCGTGTTCGAGTGCGGCGTAACGGGTTGGTCTACTACACCGGATGTTTCGGCTCTGTGTGGAGTGGAAGTGCAGGGCTTGATAAGCAGGGTGGCGAAGAGAATGATGGTGAAAAATCTTACATTCATGCTAAAAGCCTGGTTGGTATCACTTTCAGGAGCATGGCCTGAATACGGAATGCGTGTGAATATCTGTCGACGCTGTTGACCACGGCTGAGGCAGAGAAAAGTCGATGTGGCCAGTGAAAGTGGTCTTTTGAAGGAGTGTAGTGACAACGTCGTAAGCACCTGGAAGGACAATCATTCTGGCTGCCTCGACTGATACGTCCCCGTATGGTCAAATTGAAGAAGGGGCATTGTCGGTGCTCAGTACAGCACTTCGAATTGAAGAAACCCGTTTATCTTTTTAAGCAGCTACTCTGAAATGAACAGCGTAATTCATGGAAATATCTAAAATGCGCACACCATCATTTTTTTAAGCAGAAGACTGCAAGACAGTATCTCCCCAGGGTAGCAGCCACAGTTGTGGTTCGATAGTGTCTCTTGGTTACGATATGATAGAACTGGAACGACCCGGGCCTGGAGCAAACCTGGCTTGGAAGACACAGACGTCTGAAGCCATATCTGCGAATCGGAGCTCCAACCTGAGGGTCAAAGAAGAATACATGTCTTGCTCGTCAAAGGAAATAATGGTCAAGTTATCTCAGCAGTGCAATAAAGTTGCATACATGGTTAGTAGATCAGGTTCAATAATAGCAGATCTCAGCAAATCAAATATTCTTTGCGTCGTCCAATGAGGCTTGAGCAGGACCACTGAAAACGGGCAAACCCGCAAAGTAGACCGTAGAGTCGCCCTTATCTCCCAGGTTTGTAGTTATTGGCAGGCCTTGTGAAGAAGAGGCAGGGAAGGTTCGAAACGCCGCTGCACTGTTCTTCTTGTTGTTCACAGCAGCTTCAAGAATGTGCAGCCCTCTGTCATAGAGGGTATACAAGAAGAACACAGCATAAACTGCGTATGCCGGGGCGCCAATATTGGGATCCTGATCAAGGATGGTGCGCTTGTAAGCATTCATGAAGAAATGAAGTCCAACGCATGAAATCCCAATATACTGAGCAAAATCTTTTCGTGAACCAGATACATAAGCTGTTACACCGTGCAGAACGAGGTGGGTCATGAACAAAAACCCGTGAAGAATCATAAAAGTTTCGGCAACACGTTGGGAACGATGTCTGAAGACGATGAGGATATCTGTTTTTCCAACAAGAGTCATGAGAGCGCATGCAAGGCTCAGAATACCAAAGTACATGTTAATGGCGATAAGGTAATGTTCGATCGTGAGCATTGAAAGCCGCGCTCGAATCTTCGATACAAGCCACATCACTGCGACAAGAGGGAGCAGTAATATTATGTAGAAGATAAGACCAGTGTAAAACGGGCTGCTTTTGATGGCCGGAAGATATTGCGTGATGGCCTCCGTTGTCTCTGCGGTGAGGTGTTCATTCAACTCGGCAACATCTTCAATACCATCGAGAACAGGATCTAGAACAGAGCTCGATTTCAAAATTGTTTCGCGAATAACAGGGGGAAAGTCCTTCACGTTCTGCTCTAGCCAAGCGTACAAACCATTTTCTCTAAAGCGCTCAACAAGTACCTGAATCTCTTCTACCAGACGCATGTGTTCGTCTTTCAACTCTTTTTCTTCTGCTTCTTTCGCTTTTCTCTCGTCCTCAACGCCTAGCAATTCCGCATCGTACTTCTGTTTTTCCTCATGAACTTTCTCGGTGCGACGCTCAATATCCCTTCTCTCCTCTGCTATATGTTCCTTTTCATCAAGCGTTTCGTTCTTTTTCTTCACGGCGAGGTTGTAACTTTCCTCTAGCTTTGACTCTTCTTCTTTTACTTCCTGTTGAAGCTTGACAGTATCATCAAGAGTGTTTCGTAAGTTCTTCACGCGTTTCAGCAGTTCATTCTTTGACTTTATTCGAGACTTCAGATGTTCCATTTCCTTCAATTTGGCGGCCAAATCACTGCTCTCCTTTTCAACGTTAGCCAAAGCCTCATCGTCTGCTGGTATGCTGGCATCATTTTCGAGAACCTCTGGATCTAAGGCGAGGTCGCCCTCCGGAGGACCCAAGTCGTGCTCTTCACGGCCGTAGTCCGCCAGGGCGAATCCCAGCAGAACAGAAAGCAACAAAAAAAGAACTGTGGCGCGGCGCATGTCGAGAGAATTCGGCCGGGGGCGAACGGCTGTGGAAGAAGGTCTACAAGCTATTCAGAACGCCGCATAGCCGTGTTGACGCTCTACGATCGGAGAGGGTGTCTGTTTAGACGTGGTGGTCCGACAGGCATTACATTGAGTGACGATTGTCAAAAGCGTTCAACGTCATAGCTGCGCGCTACTCAAACGGCACGCGTCCAGGCGATTTCGTGGATTTTATGCGGAAAATCGAACTTTGTCAACCTCTAGTTCTGGGTTGAACGCTCCGTGCCGTATTATCCCTTGGCTGTAAGCTGAGACCTTGATTTCGAGGTATTCCCCAACTCTTCTCCTACAGCATGTTCTCCGCCCCATTCCCCTGCTGGAGAGTAGTCATTCTGCATCTTGCCGCGCAACATCTCAGCAGTAGCCACCACGCGCCTCCCAACAAATTCCTCGCTCACAGAAACCGAGGAAAACTGTGAGCGGGATTTTGCGACTACCACCCTCGCGAACTCCGCGACAGCTTTCTGCGTTGGGGCCAGACAAACATACTTTTTTCTGAGCCGTACTCATCTCTTAGCTTCTTTCTTTTGGTGAACCGACGAATGACTACCGATGCGAACAACCCGTTGATAAATAAAGTCTGATGAGAATCCCGGTCAGTAGAATACCCTCTTGAATCTTTCGACTTTTTTTTGTGCTTGTTCTAGATTACTTTTTACTGACTTGTGGAGCTCAATAAACGCAGATACATGATACATTCACAGAATCACATAAGCCCAGGAGTTGTTTATGTTCAACTGTGACTTGCCCCACAACTCAAATTTGTACTATGCTGCTAGCATTCGAGACAAATGTCGGGCAGCTATTCGAGTGTCCTCGTCCGGGCAAGACTCTTTCTCGCGATATACATTCACATTAAGTTCGAATGCTGATATGTAACTCCTCGATTCTTCTCGCCCTTCCGCGATAATAACCAACATTTGCATAAGGGGGGTCGACTCTTCCGGTGTTGGAAGAGGGTCAGAGTTCAAGCGGGCAACACCGGTGTATAGCAAACGCACCATGTCCTCCTCGGCCAGCTTGGGCACATTACGATGTCTTCTCGATGCCCCCGCGATGTTGAGCCCCAATAGAGCGGCAGGTTTCCTTACTTGTTTGCTCGGACTCTCTAGTGCGTGACACAGAGCATCAATCACGGTAGTTACGACGTCGTGTTTGCATATATGAATAGTGGACGCCTCGTGTGCAAAAAGATTGATTGCAGCTCTCAAAGTCATCATCCGGGCGGCATTCGGAGCATCCTCTGCTGTAACATATCGTTCGCAAAGAAAAGCCATATCTTTTGCAATGGCGACAGCGTGAGTATCTTTTTCAAGGGCGTATAGTCTCAAGAAATCCAGTGCCGGAAAGGCCTTGTCCAACGGCCAGTTTCGACAACTTGATAGAATTTTATCGAAAGTAGGATCGATGTCCAGTGAAAATGACGAATCAAACTCGTGAAGCTTTCTTCGTATGGTCGTGCGATTTGCTGCTTTGGTGAGCAGCACTGGGGATTTCCAATACTCGGGGGTTGCTGACGCTTTTTCCTGAGTCGAGAAACTTAAGGATGGTGTGTCCAACAATTGTCCATCAACAGAACTTGTTCTGTTTTTATCAGCCGGTGGCTGTGAGAAATCGTTCGTGGGCACTCCGAGAATTTCCTGATGTCCGATGCTTTGATCCCTGATGTTTGTCTGCATTTGATCAATAAACGGTCTCATCATAGGTCCAAGAGGGGAGCTCATCGCCTCGGCAGGAAGATCCAAAACATATTGCGGTATATGTCTATCCAAAAGAAACATAGTGCAAGCATCAGAAAAGTTATTACAATTGTTTTCGAGCAGATGATAGTTGTTGAATGAGAACCTTGGGGATACGGAGCTCAGAAAAGCTAGAAACTCCTCTTTTGTTTTCTGAGTTGTGCCCATTTGTTCAACAGAGTGCGGTGATCCGTATGGAGTCATATTTGGTGGATCAGAACATATGCCTCCTCCGTAGTAGTACTCGCGGCCGTACACTTCAATTCCAGTGTGCCAAATCCCATCTATTTGTTTGCCCATGATCATGGGAGACAGCTGGCGCGCCATACCCTGTGAGAGATCGTATATATGCAGAGTTACAGAGTTCATTGTGGCTTTGAAACAGAGCTCAACAATTAGTCTTACCGAGGGATGCGAGAGGAACGGAGGTGTCCTGATTTCCAAGGCTTCCACAATATCTGTGCTCCACTGGATGTGTGTCGCGGGGAAATTGGCGTCAACTCATTCCACCTTGCTGGAGTGTAATCAAGCTCTACAGTGCTGTGTCGTGGACAAAGTCTCTGGCGAATATGTCACAAGCTGGACAAATCAGGGCGCGAGGAGAGGTTTGCAGATCATTCTTCGCGAGGTATGGGATACTTTGCTTATGTGCACGGATTCCCCAGGAGCCGCTTTCTGGGCGAGAAACATCTGCTGCGCTTTGTGCATATTTTTGGGCAAAAATCAGAGATCAACCAACATACCGCTGTGGAGAGCGGCTTTGGCTTGTTCAGTTTGTACCTTGCGTGATTGCTGGGGGACGCCCGATTCGCAGCCCAACACCCCCTTCCCATCTTTGGCCGCGGTAGTGGTCTTGCCCCGCCAACAACTAAACCGAATCATCTGCGGCAACTTGAAGCCGCGGATTTCAAGTCAATTTTGTTTTCGCGTATTTCAGGTGAATCGCATCGAGTCAAAGCATGCTCACATTAGTTGAGAAATATCATTGACAGAATCTATCAGTGAACCCATAATTACACTGCATGAAACCCATGCTTCACCTGCGTGTAGAATCTACCTTATGTAGCGTTAAGGAGATAGTGATGTAGGTCACTCCGTTGAATCGAACAAAGATGGCATTTCGCGTCTCCGAAACAAACAGACATCCAACGTTTATCCTGCAAACTCCTCCTCCATCTCAGGCGCTGAAGCTGCTCTTTCCTCATGCTAATACGATATGCTCACTATTGCACCATCGCATATATTCCCCGAACCCTCCGAAACATCTTGATCCACTGACGATTAATTTCCTTAGGAAGCTTTCCAAATCCACTCTGCATCATATTGAAATCAATGGTGCGTGCGAAGTATTGATCAATATGGACACCCCACCGGTTCTTCGAGATCTCACAAACCTGGCGACCGAACTCTCTTACTACTTTCCGTATATAGAGAAATCCCATTACGTAGAGAATTTGCAAAGTAAGCCCAGCTCCTGGCCGATGAAGACATACTCACAGATGCCAATTAAGTCGGCGAAGCTGGTCCAGATTGAAGCGGTGACTGATTGTATAAAATACATTGCCGCCCAGGATAGTTTACGCGCCATACGGAGGGTTATTGACATAGGTGCTGGCCACGCTCATCTTGCTGCAAGTCTTGGAACAATGCTTGAATTTCCGACAGTGGCCTTAGACTGTAACCCCGCTTTCATTCAAAAAGCCAAGAACTTGTATGGAACAATCCCCAATCTTGACATACATGAATCTCTCATCGCATTGTCAAAGAACAGTTTGTTCCAAGCTACTTCGAACGACATGCTCGTAGGACTCCATTGTTGTGGGAGCCTAGGCGAAACGGTTATAAAGACAGCGGCTGCGAAGAAAGTGGCTGCAGTGTTTCTGGTCTCTTGCTGTTTGCAAAAATTGGAATCGGCTGCTTCATTTCGTCAGCCACTTTCAGATGTAGTTTTACAGGAACCCAAGTTACGAAATCTTTTGACAATTGGGCGACAGTTTCTTGGAGCCACAAACAGGTCAAGGAATGCCTCACTTAACTCTAAAAAAGCACGAGTTACTCGGTATGCTCTTCGGAAACTGATGGCAGATCGCGGTCTAAACAACGAACAAGGCGATGAAGTTCAAGGATTATCGCGACACATTTTCAAGCATGGTTTACTGCATGTATCTCAAAAGTACGCAGAATCCCGTAACATAGAATTAAGACTAGGAGAGAAAGAGGAAATGGAGCGAATGAAGAATGCTGCTCTGGATTATCGGAAAATGCAAGCGCTGAATATTCCGAGGGCGATCGCCGGTGAGCTTTTGGAAATGGCAATTATTCTAGACAGAGCTTGCATGTTGGAGGACTCGTTTCCTATAGTTCGCACAATGCGAGTTTGGCCGGAATCCATCAGTGTGAAGAACTTGGCCATAGCTGCATGGAGGTAACTTACTTGAGCCCTCTAGCTCGGGTGTTCATCCATCTGATAATGTCTCGATGCCTTGCTTCAAATTCCGTTTCTTGCCATTCGTTATACAATGTTCGAGATATGGGACGCAGTTTGTTGTCGTTTAGAAACTTTGTGATGAACTCTGTCTTCGTCGAAACAGGCATCCATGATAAGAGTATTGGAATTTCCATGCTTTCTCTTTCACCTTTAAGTATATGAAGTACAAGATCTTGGATTGCAATATCTCTTTCTTCCGTAGTAACCCCAGCACCAATGAGAAGAGGCGCAAGCAAAACCTCGCAGTTTCGCAGGTATTCAAGCACCCGTCCTCCCAATTCGTTTACGTTTTTGATGCATTTTGCCAAATTGCATTGCACAAGAAGGCCGTCTGCTTCAGTGGAGACATTGCGGGATACAAGGGACTGTATAGAGCATGAAGCATTGGACATGATTTCCAACATCCCACGTCGTCGTTTCAATGTGGTCAACGTATCGTTGGATGAGTTTGTTCGAGGAACTCGAGATTCGACCCACGGAAGAAGTATATCTCCATGCCATTGCAACACATTTCTTGTCAAGAATTTCCACATTGTTCTGAACCAGAGCGTAGCCAATTTAACATCATGAAAGGTGAGTTGCTGCTTCAGGAACACCATGCTTCTGTGCATTTCGTACATGTCATTTAGTTCGAAACGGATTGCATTATTAGCTATCGTTAAGATATCCAAGCACCAAGAGTTGGGCTCTCCAAATGTTGAAAAGCAGATTTCCGGGGCCTCAGATGCCCATTCAGACAAACTTTTATACAAGGGATTCCGCTCACAGGTTGAATCCCACACATAGATTTCCTGGAGCTTCTTCTGGCTCATGTTGCTGTAAAACTTCATGGCTGGCGTGATTATCTAAACTTTTGCTGTTCCTTTTGGAACTGGCGTTCATCAATTTCGAGCGTCGGATTCCTTGGAAATTAAATATTCATTTGTAAAGCAGGCTCTTTGTCACGCATGGATTGAAGCAGACAGCCCCTCTGCAGTCTCAGAATAAGGAGTATGGTAATGTGAAGGTTCAATGGGATGTATTATACATATATACTGAAGCTACAATGATTCATGAATCAATAACGGATGGCAATCCATCGATAAAGTGAAATCGATGAGCATAACGATTACCCAATGAATACTTCGAATGAAGAACGTACCCTTGGTATTTTGCAACGTAATTTTTCAGAGTAAGGAATCCGGTACTTCGGAATTATGGGTTGACAGAAGAACAAGCGTTTCAATTTTTTTCTGTTTGGGGATGACATTTTCATTCAACTCGGTTAAAACGTACTGCACGAGAGCGTGAATTCACGAAACATCAACACGCAGCTCAGCGATGCATAAATACCTCATTGATGAACAGGGCATCGTACCCGTGCTGGCCCCGCAACAGGACGTGCTGAGTGGCCTACCAACAACAACGGTTCGTAGCAAATAGAGAATCTGGAAGCAACGGGAGTCATTGAGCATTTACCCCCGACCATTGATAATTGCACTGTCCTCGCCAGCCTGCGCTCTCTCTCTCTCTCTCTCTCTCTCTCTCGCCAGCCTGCGCTCTCTCTCTCTCTCTCTCTCTCTCTCTCTCTCTCTCTCTCTCTCTCTCTCTCTCTCTCTCTCTCTCTCTCTCTCTCTCTCTTCTCTTCTCTTTTTCTTCTTT
>JAHNZQ020000308.1:639948-681212 GCA_019155205.2 Gracilaria vermiculophylla
TCTCTCTCTCTCTCTCTCTCTCTCTCTCTCTCTCTCTCTCTCTCTCTCTCTCTCTCTCTCTCTCTCTCTCTCTCTCTCTCTCTCTCTCTCTCTCTCTCTCTCTCTCTCTCTCTCTCTCTCTCTCTCTGTCTCTGTCTCTTGGTGGTTTCTTCTCTGTTCCGCCGCTTCGCTGTACGGTAAACTACCTTCCGTGTATAAGATTTGTGACTTGGCAGATTCCGGTCAGTCTTCATAATGCCATGAAGTGAACAGTCCTATCGATAACGTTTTTAGCGGTAGACTTCTCCAACTGGATAAGCGCACGAATTCGTCGCCCTCTCGCGCTGTGTGCTCGGCTTCATGTCTCCGCGTGAAAGCGGGAGACCGAAAAGATTACAAGAATAGATAGGCAGGATTTCGTCGGGCACCCAAATCTGAAAGGAAACTGCAAAAAAACGCATCAACCCCTCACTGGTTCTATGAGACGAGAGTGATCATTCTTTTGTCTGCTTCTATTTTTGCTATAGAATTCCTCGTGTAAACGTTGCAAGATACGATTCCCATATGAGATATGGGGGAAAGTGGCGAACAGACGTGGTGCGGAATTTGATTCACAGTTATTTGTAAATGCTTGAAAACACACGTTGATGAGAGAACACCTCTAAGAATTATTCTCTCATAATGGAATCATGCATGGCAGCCCATAGTTATACTGAGCTCTGGATTGCGTCGCTATAGAAAAGATGCACCTCGTATAGAAAGAAAAGAGGAACATCGCTCTTCAGCGCACCAGCCTGATGGTTAACGATGGTAACTAGATACCGAATATGGACCTGCTCTGGCTCCTAGACGGAAGGGAATTGGGAGAGCCGAGGGCAGTCGACTGAGCGTGGTTGCAGCGAAAAAAAGACAAAGATTTTGCTAAATTATGCACTGATGCTAGTCGCCGGCATATTGCTAATGCACGGGTTCAGCGGAAAGCACGTGGGGCCGAGGCCTTCGAAACGGATTGTTTTGACAGCATCGATAAATATTGTGACGCGAGACAAGTTGTTTCCCGCTGGCAACCTTTCTTCTTTGCGCCGCGACGAGTAGACCTTGTGGAAAGCAAAGGCGAAGAGGACAAACTGGCACAGGATTCCGTGGCTGACGCGGAAAGCTTGCTTTGCTGAAGGCTTCACAAACTACAAGGATATGGTCTTCTGTTCACGTGAAAGTTATGTCGCCCATGATAAACATGTCAAATTCAAAGTTCCTCGTCGGTCAACATTTGGCTGAATACCGACAACGACTGCACCGTATCTCAGTAGCAAAATTCCAGACGGTTTGAATTGAGCTTGATGCCGCCCATGTTTTTGCGACGGAAAGCTGAAGGTGCCTGGTGTCGTTGGGGCTCATAAATAAGAGTAAATGAAGCATACTGTGTCTAAAGATCCGAGAGACTGAACGCGCCCTTCAGGGGTGGAACAAATTACAGTACCATTCACGATGTTACTTTCTTCATCTCCGCAGCTAAGATACGGTATTTAAGTGTACTGTCAGGGTGCGTTCAGGTAGAACAAGCTCCGGTACCGGGTTGTAGCACCGGCGTGAACTCAAACGCTGATGATAGTTTTCCTGAAGGCTTTTCCAAGTTTGGGAAGCTTCCTACTCAAGTAAAACGTAGATAGGCGTCAACTAAAAGAGATAAACATGGAGATCTCTAGCAAGTTTTACAGCAGCCTGGTGGTTGTCGGAACCCCCCACTAGTATGTCCCCGATCGAACTAAATTCGCACATCTTATTTCTTTTGAGTTCACATGATACAAACGCAGAACATGCATGACAGCATGCGTCTCACGTGGTTAATATACTTGCTCTCGGTATTCTCGGGTATCTACTTCATCTCTGGAGTCTCAATAGTTCCCTGCATGATTCTCGAACTGGAGCTTGTGGAAGTAAATCCCAGAACGAGACTAGGATCGACCCTCGCAGCCCTTTGTCGACGACCCTTTCTGCGACCAGTGGTGCCTCCATTGCCAGAATCAGAAACCATACTTGGTTTCTCGAACTCCAGACGACGAATAAACTCATCGGCAAATGAACGAGCTTTGTCTGTAGCCCCTAGATTCTGAACGACAGTATCCCTAATCTCGGAAGGGGATTTGATGGTGACTAGGTACTCGACCAACGTCGTGTCTTGATTTGGATTTCCAGTCAATTCCTGTAAGTTATCAGTGCACCATTTGGCAAACTCATTGCTTATCCGTCCGCCTATTACGACTTCAGAAGTTCCGTCTCGTCTTTCACTCTTTGAGCTTTTGGGTGGAGAAGGTGAGCGACGAGGGAGAGAAGAATTTGGCTGGCTGGCAGGCTGCCTACTAACGTGAGACCCAGTGAGATGTTGCTGTTGCTTCTGACCTGGTGTCTGTTGAATATTAGGTTTCTGGGCTCTACGTCCAACAGATGCGGTTTGATTCCCACTATTTACTGAATCCCAGAAAGAGGTTTCGTCGTCCGCTTTACGGCTCATAACAGCAGTACCTTGGCGAATTTGCTGCGGTTTGCTGTTAGCGACTAAACTGGCCCATCCTGTCTTGGTACCGAGCGTTGGTCCATTGCTAACAGGCGCAGACTCGCGAGCTAGTGATGTATTTTTTCTCCGTTGTTCCTCCTCATATCTCATTTGTTCCCTTAAACTCAATGTTCTTTGCTTTGATGGGTCTCCAGCTCCGCCCCACGGCTGCATCGCATTCCAACGAGCTGATGCTACCCGCGCGTCCTCTCTCTCTGGCTGAACGTTGGTAACTTTATCGCTTGCTTTGCTCCGCAATTCTTCTTGTCTTTGAATTTCCCTCAAGCTTAGGCCGTTAGCCGCCCCTTGAGAAGAAGCTTTGCTCCATGGTGCAATTGTTGCAGCGGATTCTGGAACCCTCTCCGATTTGTGAAGCTCATCTACTGGCTGCACATGGTCATTGATATCCATGGATGGTGCCTTGGTGACATCGTCCTCCGTTTTCACGTTAGTGGAATGTGGAGGAATTTGCACTGATAGCCCACTACGATCTCTTTGATCAACCCTGTTGATATCCGTGTTCAGATTAACATCGGGTAAGCTGGCTTGAACGTTTTGGTGTACAGTAGAATCCGTTCCATTTGGTTTTGATTTCCTGCTCACTCGTTCCCAGTCCTGGGTATCAGTATGAACAATTGGGTCATACGACTCAGGCAGTCCCCGTTGAATGACATGACGATTTTGATGACCTTGATCTCCAGGCGCAGCTGAAGCGTGATCGTGAACTGTGTGCCCTGTATCCGTTCGCTTCATGTTGAACGTCGATGGAGAGATACTAGTATTTAACTGTCCATTAGAATTAGCTTGGTTCGGAGAGGGAATTCCATTATGACTACCTGTCAAGCTGCTGCCCGCAAGGAAAGCTTCTGCTGGTAGCTGCGGCGTTTGCGATTGGAGTTCTCTTTGCTGCTGTTGCTCCTGCGCATACCGAACTAATTCGGTGTGCAGCGTGCCAGCCATGGCCTTTATGCGTTCAGCTGAAAGTGCGTGCTGTTTTGCTAGAGTTTCCGCTTGAGCTGCATACATTAAGAACTGTTGCTGGTCCGGATCTGAAACTGCCACAGTTGCAGCAGCTGCCCTTGCGGTTTGTGCCGTTTGCGTGCACTCCACGTGGGCCCGACAATCCAGTTCAAATTGGTGTTGGAGCTGACTCAGTTGATGTTGAAGTAGCCATCCCTTGTCCTGAGGAGGAGCATGAAGCTGAGAATTCGCTTGTGGCGCGGCCTGCGCTCTTGCAAGCGCGCTAATGCGTCGCGATGTAGCTATCTGAACCTGGAGTTGCTGTTGAATTTGTATTTTTCGCATCTGCTGAGCTTGGGCAGCTTGAGCAGCTTGAGCAGCTTGGGCAGCTTGAGCAGCTTGAGCAGCTTGGGCAGCTTGGGCAGCTTGGGCAGCTTGAGCAGCTTGGGCAGCTTGGGCAGCTTGGGCAGCTTGGGCAGCTTGGGCAGCTTGGGCAGCTTGGGCAGCTTGGGCAGCTTGGGCTTGAGCAGCCTGAGCCTGCGCAGCTTGAACATGAGCCTGGGCGTGTATTGCACGCTCCATCACGTGGTAGTCTGCTCGAGCACGCATACCCGGATCTTGGAGCACACCAAGCTCCTGCGCAGCGCTAGCTGTGACCAATCGATTGTGTACTGGGAGCTGAGCAGAAAAGGTGTGGTTCATTTCGTGGGCAGAATCATGTCTGTGCGATACCGGAGCTGACTCTGGAGCAGAATTGATACGTAGCCATGATGGGAGCTCCTGATTGCTTCTGGAAATATGCGTTGAACTGAGATCCGAAGAAGCAGAGGGGCTTGGACGAGCGCAAGAAGCATGAGCAATCGCAGGGTCAATTGCCATTAGGTCTTGTTCCGTTGTAGTTTGGTTCACGGGAGCCGTGCGTGCATGTGCATTTTGGTGCTGGGGATGCATCCCAACCATGATATTATTCCACGATGTTGACGACAAGGTTGCTTCCGTCGCAATTCCAGGTTCTACTGATTCTGTTGGTAAGGATTGCACTGGTGGTCTTACATTGGTTGTGGATGATACATTTCCACTCATAACGGCCCTCGAAATCTCTGGTAAAACATTGCTGGAATGTGGCTCGGTAAAGGCAGAACTTCCAACCGGTGGTTTGACTGCTTTTCCTCCTTCTTCTGTTAATCCTTGGCCCATAAACGAAGCGAGACGACTTTGTTTCGGAGGAGGTGACTGTGGACCCAGGCGCCCAACCGTTTTCGGCAAAGTCGGGGTCTTGACTGGTGCTATTCCAGAAATTGCTGAGCTAACCACGACCGGCTCATCAATCCTGTTCTCACTTTTTGCGTTGAAATTAGATCCAGTTACTATTAAACTCTCGTCTGACTTTTCTGGTAACTTCTCTGAAGCGTTATTTGGTAATTTCTCGAGCGGTCCGCTTAGCACATCATGACCATTCATCTTCTTATCCCTAGAATTGTCGATGTCAAAGAATGACTTCTCCTTTCGAGGTTCAGTACTTTCTGATGCTTTGGCGTTGGTTTTCTCCTGTGATTTCCTATGATTCTGAAGACGAATCATTTCGACTTCTTCAGCTAATTCCTCCACACTTCGACCAGCACGACGGCCTCGATCCTCGCGAGAAGAACGGTTAGACGAAGATACCCCTGAGTTGTTTGGGGCATCCTTCTTTGAAGACGTCACTTCTTTAACAAATCCAGGTGGCGGTGCAGTCAAAGGTGTCTCTTCCTTTCTCAACCCAAACGCTACTGCCAACGCTTTGAATCCATGCTCTCTGTTCTTACTAACAGGAAGCTCTTCATCATAATAACCAGCCTTGTGCCATTCCATGATTTGCGACGCAGTGAATGGTCCTTGGCTAACGTTCTGCGGGTCCTTGTAGAACCACAGCTTACGTTGGTCAGACATAATCTCGTATTGATTCCTGTGAGAGTTTTCTGCACTGTATGTACGTAAATCGCGATCTTGATGTAGAGAACTTGACGAAGAAGCTGGATCTCTGCTAGAGCCCTTGGTCAACGCGCTCAAGTCCCGAGTGTTTGTCGGTTTTAACGTGTCTTTGTTATTGCGACTGAATAAACCACCATCACGAGAAAACCCAGAGCGAGTGCTTGTCGACGTGCCTGAAAAATCTGAGGACCGACGTGACTGATTAGGACGTTCTGCCACAGCTCCCGACGCACTGTTCGTTATGTCATCATTAGAAGATGCAGGATACTTTGCGTTTCCTGAACCAACTGTAGAACTACCGCCGCGCCAATTGAAATTGGAATCAGCGGCATTCCTACCAGACGAACGACTCCAGTAGGGAGGCTGAGATGATGGCTTTTCCGGGGGGTTCCCATTCGGTGACGCAGCGCGATCAGGAGCCGCGGAACGTGGCTTGAGAGGTAGCGGTCTTCGCTCCAGAGTAGCGCCTCCAGAAGTAGAAGGGCGCTCTGCGGGGGCCAAAACTGCAGAACCTGACCAGAAATCGCGCGAGGACGAAGTAACATGACCTGGTTTCTTTGGGGGAGGCGAGGCTGAGGGCGCATCGGCGGGAGGTACATTGGATGAAGAATGACTGGCTGTGGCTGGAGCGTGGTCGCGACCTAGAATGGCTTCGACTCCAGGGCGCGGAGGCGCAGGTTGGAAGCGCGAGCGAACTGGAGGCGGGTTGTTTGACTCGACCAGTGCAGACACATGGGCTATATGATCATCCGGGGCAATGTTGACTGGAACCAGCGGCTCAGAAGAGGTCAAACCAGGGTACTTTGTCATTGCGGGGGGGATAGTTGCAGTGCTTCCGGGCTCGTAGAGTTCGAGAAGCTGTGCTTTGGTGTACGCAATTCGCGGGGCGGAGGGCTGCACGGTGGCGGATGTCACTGATGAGGAAGACGTAGTGGGGGCAACAGAATGGATGGTGCCCTTGGAGAGGGAGGTCCAACCGGGTCCCAACTTGAGTTCCTGCGAGTCGGATGGTTTGGATGCCATGACGCGGAAGGGTTATGAGTACCAGGGGGGACGGTACGGTGCTAACCGAGCAAGGAGAGAGACGATACTAGCGTGGAAAGCGGAGCGAACGACGATCGGGAGAGTGCTGAAGCGGAAGAAAGCAAGGGTGCGGACGTCTGAAGCTTGCGTAACTCGTATGAGCTGCAACTCAGGATGTTGGGAACGAAGTGAAAGCGGCCTTCGCCCAGAGGGGGCGGGGGCGACACAGGAGGGGGGGCGAACAGACGAGTATCCGTTCGGAGAGAGGCGATCACGGACAAGCTGTCCCAGCGTTGGCCCGGAAAGGCGCTACACGGCACCATGCAAGCACGTGATTGGGCGGCTGTTTGCACCTGCGATGCGTGGCTATGGTTGCTTCAACTCCGAGGCTACTTGGCGGCGGCGCCAAATTGAGCCAAAAATTTTCGACAAATTAGCAAGTAGGGCCCGAGCGGTAGGTGCCAGTGACTCTTTAACTGGAAGCCGCTGGAGACCACCAGTCAATTGTCAAGATCACCGCTGAGTGCAGCAGCTGCGAAGGGCACAAAGGTACCTTGAGCACTTTTGTGCCCCTCGTATGTGACAAGGGTACACATTTGGAAATCGCCACTGAACTTTCGTGCTCCTCGTCGTGCTGCAGAGCAAACGAATGACCGCCGCCGCGGCTTTCTCGCGAAAAGCGCTTGCAATGACACCCACGTTATCGCACGAATGGTTGACCTGCGCTTTACCATCGTACCGTCAATCTATTGTGTGTGGTTTTGGCCGCCAAGCACCGTCAGGTAACTGTGGATGCAGCAGATGCGAAAAGCGCGCTGCTACAGTTTAAGCCATATCATGATGTTGTATCCTATGCTTAGCAAAACAACCGTGGCTAACAGAGTCATTACTGTTCCAATCTTCAGAATGTCCCGTGTCGAAAGGTACGCCTTTCCAGTCTCGTCCTCCACCTGAATCGCAGATATGTTTGGAAACGAGCTAATAGGCAGAGCCATCGCACTCGAAGCAGCGAACGTACCAGCCAGTACCATTAACTTCGGGTGGCCCAAACTCACCCCAATCCTGAAAACCAGCGGGAGAATTACGATCGCTGACACCGTATGAGATACAAAGTTGGCAATCAAAGCCATAAAAAAACAAAACACAGAGTATGTCAATCGCAGTTCTCCATGCCCGAGCACTGAAAGAAATTTGTTTGCAATTAGGTCGAGAAGTTTGCATGATTTCACTGCTGCTCCCAGCACCACACCGCCGGCTACAAGGTAGACAACATCCCAGGGTAGATTGTTGAAGTCTTCCTTGATCAGAATCCCAGAGCCGAACAATGCCAGGATCGGAATAACAGCCACCACCCCAGGTGATCCGAATGACTTTGACAATGGATGACACGCCCAAAGCACAACAGTGAGCACCAACGTGGCGCTCACAATGTAATGAGGCTTGCCAAATTTCTCTGTTTTGGATACCAGGGGTGGCAGAACGTAAGCAGAAGGGCGGTAAATGATAAACAAAGCCACGTAAAACGCAACGACCATCACAGCACATAAGGGCAGCGCCGCCGCAAGCCACTTGGCAAAAGATATCGAGTTCTCTTCTCTTAGGAGTCCCAAGGCCACGGCACTTTGTGGAGACGATATAGGACTGGCAAACCCACCGATATTGCTTGATGCCATGATGCCAAGAAGAAGGCATTCAATAAAAGGGCGGCTCCCCGGTGTGTTTCTTAGACCATTGATTGTCGGCATCATGACAGAGTTAAGCAACACTGGCGCTGCAACATTGCTCACGAACATTGATACAACCACCCCCAACACCATGACAGTTAAGAGAAGGGTTTGTGGCTTTCGCACTCTGGACAACACTGCTGTGGCCACTACTTTGTCAATATCAAACTTTGATAAGGCAGCACCGAGTGCGTACACGCATATAATCAGCAATAGAGTATCTGAACTTAGGTGTTGAAACACTTCTTGGGATGCCTGGTGCGCATCGAGCGGTTTGCCATCCATGCCGACAAATACTTGTAGCAGAATTGTTCCTGGAACAACCAAAAACGAAGTTACGTAGAGTGGTATACCCTCTGAAGCCCATAATGACACAACTGCTGCAGTGAGCGCGAGACATCTATGAGCTGCTTGAAGAGTGCTATCAGGATATGTCGGGCCATCTTTGGTAAGCAAAGCCGGCATAATTTGAGGGAAGGCGAGAATGAAGACGAATAGCAGAGCTGCAGCAAACAGAGGGATGAATTGCGGTCGCCATACAACTGCGCTGGCCGCAGCCCCCAGATCGATGTCAGTTCCGCCGCGAATTGCGTGAAAGACGGACACGCGTCGTTCTGTTCGCAGCGCTTCTTGCCATATAGTACTTCGATCCCATACAATGAGATCACGAAGGTGATCATTCAACTCTTTTTCGGCGGCATCAACATCCCCGTGCAGGAATACGCTTGCGAATACTTTGGCGGTAGTGTTTTGCTGTTGTTTTATGTCTCTGACGTCGACAAAGAGACTTTCAGCATCCAATTTTCTCATGAATTCCCCACGTTTGCTCATTCCCGTGCACTTGTCATGCTTCTTAAGAATTTTGTCAAATGCTGTTCTGTTCAGGTTTGAGAAGTTTATTGCTTCGCCCAGTTCCCTGTAGTGCTCCCGGCATCTCCTACGGAATTCTGGTCGGCTTAAAACGTTCGACGGAGTGTCAGTGCGATTAAGAAGAGATGCATTTTCCACTATTCCGGAGGGGGAATCGGAATCATATTGCCTCTCGATTTTTTCCGCTTCTTCTTCTATCTCTGTTGTCAAAGCTGCTAGTGCGTTTGACAACTTGTGAAAGAATTTTTCAACTTGTAATCTGCTATTCTCAAGCACTTCAAAGAAAATCTTCTCTTGCGTGTTGAACGACACCCGGGCTTCCGCTTCTGTGGCGTCCAATGGCAAGAGCCTGTCGTAACCATAAGCTGGGCCTCTGCTAACGGAACCATAACTTTGCTGATCTCTTTCTGAATCTGCCCTCATCTCATCTAAAACACGCGCCGAGGCAGTACGCCGCAAAGGACGCACGTTGTCCCCATGGGACTCGATATCTCGTTCATCGTCTGAAGATCCCTCTCCATCACCCCGAGACGGATCTGAAGTCGCTTGTCTTTTTATAAAGATTTCATCATGAATATACTTCAAGTTCGCAATCCGTCGCTTCAACTGGTCGTATGGAACGTAAAACTCCCACCAGTCCGGCTTCGCATTTAATCGCAATGTATCAGAAAAGCGCATTCTCGTCGATGGCTTTGATTTCCACCGCGTGTTCTCGCCGCGCAAGCGGCTGGTCTCTCCTTGCAAACGTTCTCCACCTGGCGGAAAAAAACCGATTCGAAACAAGGAAGGGTATTAAGTTTACAGATAAAAATTCGTGGATGGAGACAAAAAAGGCGTCGAGGCACAGAAACTTTCGGCCCTTTCTTTGCAAACCACTAGAATGTGTATACAAGCCTCGGAACAGCGGTTGAGAGAAATGCCCGAAGTTTGCGACGGAACCGTCGTGACATTCGACCACCGCAGGAGTCTCACTACTGCTATCTGTGGCCCAAAGCATAACAGTTGCTCAACATGTGTAGTTTTAGACGGACACAGCGGAGTGTGGTGCACTGCTGCGAGGATGCTATTCGCCTAGGGCAAATTTGTGACACGTGGCATTCTAGCCGGAGCTTATACAGTACATGTGAATGCAGCCTGTCCGAAGGGTGCATTTGTATCTTCCGTATCCTTGCATCTCACCTGCTACCGAAGTTATTTGGGGTCGCTACCATTTGCACGTCAACCTCTCATCGCAGATAACCTAACCAAGTCTCATGACACACAACTTCAAACGGAACGTTGGCATATCCATATGTCCGGCTACGAGACGTACAAAGGTAGCTTGAGAGGACCGCGGGGGTCGGCAAAATGCGGTTTGCTCGCTTTCCCGTTGTCTTTATTTGCTCCGAACTTTGTAGTGAATTTCCGTGCACAAGTCACCAGGTAGTAGACCATGGTTTTCTAGACATGCTACGTATGTAGAACAACAGAAGATGGTTCCAGAGATGTGTGAAGTTCTTGACATAATCGACAAATTGGAATCCAGGCCAGGAGCGTATTCTTTCAAGGAATGTCAACGTATGCCGTACAACCTTGGAATCTGTCTCCCAGACTACTATGCGGAGAGCATTCTTCTTGTTTTTCCTTCCTTGAAACTAAAAGCTTTGGTAATAGTCCACGACAGTGATTTCCGCTCCGTAGTCAACTAATTTCTCCCAAACAATTGACACGCAGATTGAAAGTTTCAGGTAATGAGAAACAATGTAGAAGAAAAAGATAATGTCACGCTATTCTTATTTTTCTTTCAAGTCCCCAAACCCATATCTGCCTTTCTACATGACTGCAGATTCATCTTTGTGAAGAGGCAACGTCGTGTATGCGAGAGAACGTCGACTTCCAATGGCCCGAAAAAGGTTGCGTTCTGTAGACGAGCCCCCCTGCGCAAACAAAAGTGCCATCGTGCGTTGCAAGCCGTCGAAATGACTGCTCGCGTGTCCGCATTGTTGGAGCCTCCCTTTCGCGTTGAAACCCCCATTTCTGACGACATACCCTTTGACACCGAGCGAATATTATGTGTGATCCCACAAGAGCGCCCCTTCCGACTGTGCGCTTGCACTCTGACTTCCAACAGCTTTCAGCCCGATGCCAAGCTGGCCCTGAGTCGAAATGCCTCCATGCGCCAGTTCGGAACATGCCCCATGCTTTCCAACGAATATCCCCCAGTTGAAGAAACAAAAGCGCCGCTGGTAACTCAAGAAAGATTTAGACCTGACTCTCACTGGAATGCCAGAGTGGCCAAGAAATGTGTGGCGGCAAGAGAATGCACTGCGTTCGTTGCCCGAAGTGAAAATAGTGTCATGCACAATGCGGTGTGAAAACAAGGCAGTATTCCCCCGTCAAAACTGCGTAGGGATAGTTGTTTGTTAGAATCTATCAGTATAATCACAAATGTGCTGCATATGACAAGTCTAGCACTTGATACATTCACATATTACTTTCCACTTCTTCCTCGTTACATTTACACTCCTCTACCGTGACACCTGAGCAGTTTCCAGCAGGACTGCTCGCGGAGGTGGTTGAGGTACTGCGGCATACGAATAACCGGCGATATTGGCGGCTTTTTTCTTTGTAGAGACAAATAAAGCAAACACATCTGGTCGCTTCTTTTCTTCATGCATTTCATCTTCGAGCAACATGTCTGCTTCCTTCCCGGTCATATCAAGTTCATTGACAATTTTCTTGGCGGACTTGAGCTTTTCAGGGTCCGATTTGGAGGAGCTGTTCTCGCCAGCAATGCCAATAGGATTTCTTTCAACCACAATGTTATCCGGATGGTCTTCTTTGAGGAAGAGCGCCTCCCAATCCATTCCGTGGAAAAAGTCATGCTGCTTGATTTCATTGATACCTTGAGGACCCAAACCTAACCGTGTGCTAGGATTTCGATCCAATAAGCCGCGTATGAGCGATACGACTTCCGCAGAAAGATTTCTCGGAAAGCGTAAAGGCCCATTCTCAATCTTGGTGTACACCTCCTCACGATTGCGAGAGTAAAAAGGAGTTCTACCGCACAAAATCTCATACAGCAAAATGCCAAACGCCCACAAGTCAACCGACTGACCGTACTCGCTTCCGTTGAGCATCTCGGGAGCAATGTATTCTCTGGTGCCACAAAAAGTCTTGGTCATGTTCACAGGCTTCGGCGGCGCGAGGCGCAAGTTAGGGGAGGGAATCGGCGGTGGTCTGCGAGAGTTGGGTCTCCGCTTGCCTAAAAGCTTTGACAGACCAAAATCGGCAATGCGGATGTGGCCGTCGAGGTCAAGCAAAACGTTCTCAAGCTTGAGGTCGCGATACACGACGCCAAGGCTATGAATATACTCTAACGCGAGCAGGATTTCCGCGGCTATGCGACGGCCCTCAGGTTCTTTAAAAGGCTTACCGCGTCTCTTGAGGTAGTCGAACAAGTCGCCGCCGTCACAAAACTCGGTGACGAGGTACAGACGCTTGGATGTTTGGAAAGCGTAGCGGAGGTTGAGAATAAAGGGATGGTCGCATGCCATCTCCAACACAAGCCGTTCATCAAGAGCGTGGCGATAGGCATCGTCGTTTTCGTAAACAAAACTCTTCTCGATGACCTTGAGAGCCAGCTGCTCGGCGGTGAGTCGGTCGCGCACAAGGAACACGCGGCCACTAGCGCCCTTTCCGACCTGAGACAAAATCTCAAAGTCGTTCAAGGAGGTGGCGCGATGCGTAGCGGCACGCACAAGCGCGGAGTGCCACTTCTTGGTCTCGACGGCGTCCTTCATCTTGAGCTCGATGGAGCTCTCCCCCGATGCACGCTTGATGCGGATGCGGTTCTTCTTGGTTTCACTGCGGATACGGGAGTCCTTGAGATTAATCATCATGACGTTTTCGGAGGCGGTGCGGCGGGCAAGCTGCTCGGGGTTGGCACGGGAGCTCTGCTCGCCGACGACGTGCAGCAACAGGGTGTTCCCACGCAGCTCTGCCCAGCAGCGCTTGGCGGCGCGCCAGCGCAAGTTGCCGACGGGGCGAGCGTAGACCCAAGCGGACTTGACGGCGGGGATGCGGCGAACGAGACTGAGGGCCTCTTCATGGGAGCTGCGCGCGACGCGAGCGCCGTTCATGGCGAGGGGGAGAAGGTAGGGCTACGGTAGACGGGAGTGGGGGGGGAAGGAGAAGTGGTAGGGTTGATGGGAGGGGGTGGAGACGCTGGAGAGAGAGAGAGAGAGGGGTGGGGGGGAATTCAAAACGGTGGCACTGTGTGGGAGCAGCGGCGCGCAAACAGGGCGCTGCGACACGGGGGCGGGGGGGGGGGGGGGGGGGGGGCAGTCGCGCGGGACCCTGGGGCGGGGCCGCCCCGGGGAAAAAGGGGAGGACCGCAGCCGGGCGCNNNNCGGGGGGGGGGGGGGGGGGGGGGGGGGGGGGGGGGGGGGGGGGGGGGGGGGGGGGGGGGGGGGGGGGGGGGGGGGGGGGGGGGGGGGGGGGGGGGGGGCGGGGGGGGTGGGGGGGGGGGGGGGGGGGGGGGGGGGGGGGGGGGGGGGGGGGGGGGCGGCTGACGCGCGGCACTAGCGGTGCGGACGCGCAGCGGCATAAAGTGGCGCACAGCAGCAGGCGCCAGTCACTAAGCGCGCCACCGCGCGCTGGCGCTGGCGCTGATAAACGGCGGCGCGCGTCCCGATCGGGGCGGGGCGCGTGCGGCGCGTGCGCGCGCACGCTAGACGTGGTGCGCGTCGTTGCTGTTGTGCACATTGCTGGCACGGGTGGGGCTTCCCTGCAGACCCCCTGCCGCGCCGCTGTCGCCGCCGCGGTCACTGCCGCCGCCGCTGCCGCAGCCGCCTCCGCCACCGCAGCCGCCGCGCCACGCACCGCTCAATTCAACGCGCCTGCCGGTCGTAAGGTACCGCGTACCTCTGTCAAGGCAAGCTACCCCTGTACCTTTGGTAGCACGCTCCGCTCATGTTCGTGGGCGCGGCGCGCGCGCGCCACACGTTGAGCGCCTTGCAGCCGAGACCCCCTTCTCCGCGGCGGCGCCGCTTCCGGCCGCTGTCCCATAGCGTCCTCTACGCCGTGCGCGCGCGCATCAACAAGTGCGCCCACCCACCTTCGGCTCAGCCGTGCTCTCTCCCGCGCCCCCCGACCCGCGCCCTGCGCTGTGGCGTGCGAGATTCGCATCCGTGTCCGGTCTCCCCGCCGCCTAACGCAGACCCTGATTTCGCGCCGCAGCTCCATCTTGCAGCGCGTGCTCGCAAGCCTGCGGCGCCCTCGTCTGCGCGCCAATCATGCCCCGTCCTCGCCACATTCTGCTCACGCGAGCCAAAATGGTGGCGCCCCGCAACATGCTGCCGGCCCCCCCTCCGCCAATCACATCACTCACTCGCACTTACACAGCCTTGTTAACACGCGCCTTTGCAAATGACACCTCCATTTAACGATTATAATTTGCCTTCCCGAACCTGTTTGAGCGCCTCGGCGTTCGGCGAGCTGCCACACAATGTGATCTTGCAAACGCCCGCGGCGTCTTGCGCCAGCGGCGTCTTGCGCCAGCTGCGTCTTGAATGCACGTCTCGGCTTGTTTTCTGCCCTCTGGGACACAAACTGGTCCGTTGGAGCCGCCTGTGTGGCACGGTCGCAGTGTCCCTGTCACATCTCACACAACTGCTCCTCCGCCTTGTCATTGCGCGCATCTACACAACGTCCATCGCGCAAGCATTGCTTCGGTTTTCACCGCGGGCTGCTGCCAGATTCACCATGTCCGCAAACAAAGCAAATGCATTCGTGGCAACTCGCGCAGTGCTTACGCTCCCGCCCGGACCGCGGTCCGTCCCAGTGGGACTCTCGTTGGCATGCAACCCTATGTGGTCCCGACTCCATCCAGGCTGACGCTGCACCGGCGCACCCCCACTCGTAGTTGCAGTCGTCACCCAATCCCCCTCCCCGCCCGTGCTTGCCGCGCGCAACAACCACCGCTTTTCACCAGATGATCGTCAAGCGCACTGTGCCACTCGTTTTACTGCTGTGCACAATCACTTTGCTCGCTGTCATCGTCCACGCCGCATCGCCGGATGATGCCCTGCCGCCGATTCGAACAGAAGTCACGTACCACCAGGACAAGGAGCAAAAGAACGATGATCCAAACAAGGCCTGGGAGGAATGGGGCGAGACGGAACACACCCGCAAGAACCCCTTTCCTCGCCGTCAGAGAAAAATCGAAACGGGAATGGACATCAATACCATCATGGGAATGGCCATGAAACAACCAAAAGTTGTCACTGCCGTCCTTTCTGAGCAGTATGGTTCTGAACAGAAAATAGGCCAGATGGTTACGCAAAAGTTTAGAAATCAGCTCGCCGCCGCTGGTATCGGCTGTAGAATTTGGTTTGTTCCGCACGGCAGACAAGTTGTTGCCAACTGTGAAACCATTCGAGATGGGCATATGGCGAAGGACTACATGATTTCGCAACATGAAATTATTAGAACAGTCATAGACAACGTTCCTTTCACTCCGAAACCTACCCCATCAAACGATGATGATAATGACGACGACGACGACGACGACGACGACGACGTCGACGATGAAGACGCAGATCAGGCCAAAACTGTTACAACCATGGAACAAAAATCCGAACTGTAGCTTTCGCACCGCACTGCTGCATCGTTCGCTGCGAGTGCTGTCTGGCGCCTGCTACCAACACGAAGCCGCTAAAACAATGACTCTCAACACACACCATCCGGTTGAGTCAAATATTTACTCGCTCAGCCAGTCATCCAATCCCGCGCTCGATGCTTCAACGGCTGCGTCGTCTGGTTTGGCCACGATTTCATCTGAAACGTCAAACTCTTCAGCCTTTTGCCACAACTTTTCCAAGTTATAATTTCTCCTTTGAGCTGCCGAAAATATATTAACCATGAAGTCACCATCTGATTAGAGAAACCCCAAGAAGCAAAACGTGTTAGTGTCCGCAGAATGGGTTGTCGCGCTCTTTGATACATCATGTAAACTCATATAACTTACAATCCAATAGAATCCACCCAGATTCTGGAATGCCGTCTTTTCTCCGGAAAGACCTGTCATGTTCCTTGGACATGTCCTCTTCTACCAAGTTGGCGATGGCTTTCATCTGCGGCGTGTTCTTTGCGCTAGCTATGACGACGAAACTGGTTATATATGTCAACTTACTCACGCGGAAAGCAACGATGTTTTCTCCTTTTCTTTGGTCTATCGCGCGCACAACCGTTCGCACGAATTTCGCGCTCTCATCTTGTTCAACAGGCGGCAGCTCATCTGCATCACTGGCTAAATCTGAAATTGGTTCTGTGGAGATTTCGTCGAGGAGCAAGCCCATATTCTTTCGCACCCGTTTTCGACGAATAGGGCGGCTTTCTGGCGGAATATCAACAATATCTAATCCCTCATCATTCTCGTCAAAATCAAATTCTCCATTCCCCATGTTCACAATGTTGTCCCCCTCAAAGACTTGAGACGATTGGGAGGTGCTAAAAGAGCCCATATTCAGCGAACGTTCCTCATACGGATCTTCCATTTGCATCACACAAGCTCTGCAAGGTCTCCATGAAGGCAGCTTTCTTGGCTTCGTCGAGAGGGCCAGGGGCGACCTACAGCTCTGGGAAAAAGGGCTGTATGGAACGAAGGCCTTTGTAATTTTGGACATTGAAAGTGGCATAAGAATAAAGACAGACTTCGAACCCAAGTGTGAGACCAGTTGTACAGCCTGACTGAAGATGGACGCGTAGATGACTTTTTAAACTTTCAATCGTGAACCCAGTCAAGCTTTTTCTGATCACCTAGCCTCAGACACCTTAACGCTTCGGGAAGTCAGTTTTGCACAACACAGGGAAATTGGGGGCTCATGTTCCAAGATGGAAGTTAGCGAGATAAAGCATGACATGAACAAAGATGGAAAGGAGAAAACGAAATCTCAGAAAACAAAAACCTCGCGAAATTATCCACTTTCTCTCAAAAGAACTTGTGAAAGAGGCAAATGGGCAAAATTGTGACACAAAGGCCACCACAGTATTAGTAACCCTGTATCCCTGTAACCCTTCGTAACCCTTACCCTTGGAATACGCTCTGGTGAGCGAGACAGTCAGAAACTACAAGGGTACGTGAAGTAGTCTGGCGATTGCTTCCCTCCGAATCATTGCTGGCCCGGCACTTGTTCCCCCCCTATCTTCGCATCCGCACTCCCATCTGTTCCGAAAGTGTTCACAGATTAACTGTCATAGAATATCACAAATGGCCTGTCAGAGCATCAGAGGATCAATCCATAACTCAACAAAGATTCAATGCAGATAATTCTTTTCTCTCGTTAACCATTTCTTGACCTCTTACTTCCTCATGAGCTGGATGATCCAGTTAACAATCCCTAAACCTTGTACGTACATCATGCGGACAAATGAAAACTCTCTTGCTCCCTCCTACGCGGATGAAAGCTTTTGTTTAACAGCTGCGACCAAGGTTTGAATGTTAAAAGAAGATTGGGGTTACCTCTGATTTGCTCCTGAAGACTAGAACACTTCACTACGGTTTGGCAGTCGCATACTACCAGACATCGGGAGAACTACCAATTTACTCGAAGAGATATAGTTTCTCTTTACATAAAGCCCATCCTTTTCGAAGACCATTTTGAAATTTTTTCTCGAAGCGTCGCGCCTCTGGTCTCGAAATGCCTCGTTAATCAACGCCAGCGGAAATGTGGCTGCGCATCGGCGAAAAGCTTGGCCCGGCCCCACGCCTATTTTGAAAAGCGTCCCATCGTTCCCAAACGCTGACCTCTCATAAGAAATCAAGACGGGAAAGCAACATCTGTATCCCTTCGCCAAAATGTTTCAGAGTGAGCATAAGCGAGAAAGTCTGCGAAAGCCGGGTACATTTAAGCTGCGAAATGTTCGCGAATCAACCCTTCAAAAACACAGCCCTCTCAATCGCTCACTTTCGGATCTCAACGTCAGTTTCATTGAATATAGTCTGTATGGCTTGCGAATGAACATGTGAAGCAGTTCGCTTGCGCTCTGCGCTTGACTGAGATTGTAAAGAATAATGGATTTGGTCATGTGAAATATGCATTCTTCTACTCAAGTTTTTTTGCTCTTATCGGTCTCTTGGACGCATATCGTCTACAAGTCCTAGCATGGAACTAAATCAGACTCGAAAATGTTAGAAGCGACGCAATTCGTACTCAATAGAAAAAACAGAAGACAATTCAGGCAAAAATGCTGCAGGAAGAGATAGTTTCCGCATGCACATGAAAAACACGACGATCCAAAATGAAGTGCACCTGTGTCAGAATACATTGATGGAAACTTGGCAACATCTTGTTAGAGGCCATGCTCTGCTGTGACTGAGAATGTCTCACAATGTCGTAAAAGTCTGCTCAAACTCATGACCAGAGCCCTGAGGGTGCTCAGATGATGACGTGGAAAAAAGTTCATCTGATTATTCAGGCTCAATTTCTTATCACAAGGAAGGCTTCTTTTTATCAGCATCAGCTCCTTCCCGGTTCGCCATTGTGTATTGAATAGTTTCTTGGACCATCACCTTCCCGTACTTCTCGAGGTCCATTCCTTGCGTTTTCAGATCTTGGCAAAACAATTCTTGTTTGTCCTTATCCACGTCTATCTCGGTAACGGTCATCTGCAACTCTTCCTCCTCAGGGATCTGAATCACCGTCACGAGAGATCCTTTTGCAGAACAGTGGAAAATTCGTCGGTACATTTCTACCGCTCTTCTCAAGTCAGGATCACCCGCATTTGTCTTCACTGTGGTCAGAGCGGCGAGATTAGCCTCTGCTTTGGGATTGGTAGCCGCTGCGGCCATGCGAAGATAATGGCTTACATTGACGTCGTCGTGTTCAACATCGCATGGGTTGCAATGAAGCGCTTTTAACACAGCGATATTGTTCGCAGCATGCGCTTTGAAGTGAGTGTTTACCTTGTTGGAAAGCAGCACCCTTTTGTAGCATTCCAATGCAGAATTGCAATCAATGTCCAACCCCGTGGCTCCCACAGAATAGAAGTAGCCCAAGAATAGGGAGATCGCGGGAACATCTCTGGCTGCAACTTCAAGACTCTCGCGTGCCTTTTTCACAAGTTCCGGGGAAAAGCGCGTTTCTTGAATTTCAGATTCGGAGCTGGAATGGTTTCGAGAGCACAAAAGATGAATTAAGCTTCGAGCAGCGCCCACGTCACCAACCGTTAATGCTCTGCAAAGATAGTTGATTGCGATTTCATTGTTACGGTCAACGCCACAAGTTTTGCGATGGATCTCCCATTGTTCTTCTCCAATGAAATTCCCGAACGCAGTCGCTGCTTCAAAATTCCCTCGTTCAACGGCTAACTTCAAAAGAACCAAGCCGTCCAGAGTTATCGACCCTACTTGCTTGTCGTCGACACAAGCATCCCACACTGGCCCTAATCTCATCATGATGTGCGCAGCAGCACGCTGATCGCCGTGACATCGGTCTATTGCTGCATCACAAACCAGCACTCTCCGGTGGGTGTACATATCAAGGCCGCATCCGCTGCCGTTATGGAATTGTTCTCTAGTATTCTTTCCTATGCGAACCGCAGCGTCCACAATTCTCGCAGCAAGCATAGGATCCCATTCGGAAATGATCGCAGCAAATATCAACGGGTCGCTTTCGGCCACAGATTCAGTCTCCACAGTCTCGTCTGGAGTCTTGCATCCGAGCATGATGGCAGGCCCAAGAGCGGCCTTGATTGCTGCCGTTTGGTAATCCTTACAGCTCTGAAGAGCTTCTCTGGAAGGGTGTGTATGTGCACCATGAAGTTCGGGGGTTCTAAGGCATGACAGTATGAGAAGCTCCGCCTTGTCGTCGTCCAAGTGGGTGCGAACTTCGGCGATTCTCCGACTTAATTCTTCATATAGAAGCACTCCTGGATGGATATCTTCAATAGAGGGTAGCATACGACCATGGAATTTCTTGTGCAGATACTCGCAGAGCATAACAAGATGAACCTGCAATTCTACAAGAAGCCGGAACGTGAATCTCCCTCGGATTTTTGCAGACTGTGTGACAACAATGCCTGGGGTGGCATCTACTAGCTTGCAATTGTCGGATTCCAAGCTTTCATTCATCTCCGTGAGGGGCTCGAGTATTTTCTCGATGACGCGACGGGATATCTCTTCCAATAGTTTACTCTCTTCACCTCGCCAGTCTTTTGTTGCTTCTTCGTATGCCTCAGCCAAACTCTTCCATCGCGGCGAGATGGACTCGTCAAAGAGAGTGGTTAACCATTCGTCCATAATCCCAGCGCCAGCGAGATGATCCCGCGACAGGCCGCGCACACCTGTGCCAACTCCAAACTTTGGGCAAGGCAGGCCGTTACAAAATGCGTTTGCGGCTTCTCGGGCACTGATGAGCATTTCATCTTTCATGTGAGGCATTTGCTCATACCAGGGCAACCATCGATGTTGCCACATGTAAGACTCCATGCGTTGCGTGACGGCTCCTATGTGCTTTGCGTTAGGGCTTGTCTGAAGAAAGTTTAATTCGTCTTCAACTTGTCTATTGATCTGGGCGAAGGATTCTGACTCCTTCCCGTGTTGGGCAAGGCGGCAATCCTTATAAGCCGAGAACACGAACGCAAGGTCTAGATATCGAATAAGCGTGAGGGAGGCCGCTTCGTGCCTTCTCTGTCTGGTGACAACAGCTCTCACACGGCGCATGATATCGCGCTCTACGGCAGGTTTTTGCTGCGCTATAGAGAGCCTGTTCGTCTCGCCTTTTCGGTAAACGAGGTTGATAATAGCCGAGACCAGATCGTTTTTGGCACGATAGAGGGCAGCTGTTCCGCAAACTTGTCCGGATTTTCGGCAAGCATCAACGAGTTGCCGCCACGGCGGCTGGTTTCCACGATTGGAGCCCCAAAGAGATTGGTCGCGTAGAGTGTCAAGCCATGTCCCCCAGCTGTAGAATCCACCTGTCCAGTTGAGAGAGGGCGTGGAGTTGACGAAGGCAGCGGCGGCTTCTTGAAGCCAAGATGGAAAGGCGTCTTGCTTGACATCAGGTCGACGGCCACAGCGGGCTCGCTTGGGGATGTCAGAGACCGGAGTGGGGGGTCTCTTTCGCGCCACGGGGGGGGATTGGTGGGCATCGTGAGCGGCGGCAGAGTGCGAGGGCGGCTGGGCATTGTTTACCACCAGCATGTCGGAGGAGAGTGGCACAATACGTGCGCGCGGGGTGAACAGCGGGCGGCGGTGGGGCGCGAGACGGCATGTGGAGGGACGGCGGCTATGCAGCCGGGGGCAAACCAATTGTGCGGCCGTATGCTGCGGCTGTCGCAATTTCGCTACGCGGCGCTGCGCTGTTCAGGTGGCGAGGAGCGGCCAATCAGCGGGTGCGACGCGTGCGGCGGAGCGGGAAACGCGCGTGCTGGGAGCCCGTGCGCTCGGGTGATACAGCCAATCGAACTGCGTTGTGCCAAAGCTCGGTCTGTTTGCGCCAGTGCGCGTGATGCCGGCCGGCTCCAGCAATGCATCACGCCCTGCAGACGGGGCGGCTCAAGTGTCTTAGATCGCTCCATGGCGCTCGTCTGCGTCGACGTCTTTGCCTTTCGGTTCGGAGGCGTGGGTTGCCTTTCGGAGCGGGACGCGTTCATTGCGCTCCGCCGCCGCCAGCATGACTCGACTGGCTCCGAAACTCAGGCGCTCGCGTGGTCGTCATCAACGGCCAATCCCCGAAACGTTCCAAGCGCTCGTCTCGCTCCTTGCACAGCCGCTCCGTCCGTCGCATATCCCCTGATCCCCACCCATCACTCGCATTCCGTGCGTTCCCATCTATGCGGCGCAACAAACGCCTCGTGCCCGCAAAATGAGTTCTTCACCGGCCAGGGGGAGTCAAGCAGCACCGTCCTCATCGCTTGATTTACATCGTTTTGTTTCCTCTCGTTCCCAACCATCCGCGGCCTCGCCTGTTCTCCGCATCCCTACTGCCCGAACTCCTGTGCCTCGCATCAGCGCGTCCCGCGCAGGTATTCCCCATATCACCTCTGGTCGCAAAAGTTCCTCCCGTGTCAAAGCTACCCGTCGGACAAGCTCAGCCCGCACAGCCACCGCTCGCACGGCTACCGGTCGCACTGCCACAGCTCGCACACCTACCGGTCGTACTGCCACAGCTCGCACAGCTACCGCCCGCACAAGTACTGCCCGCACTCGAGCGCAAACTGCACGATGCGAAGATTCGTACGTCGTGGCCGTCATTGACAATCCCGTGCGTGAGGTCGGTCTTTGTGCATATGATGTCAATGGCTTCGTCGTGGAGCTTCGCCAGTTCACGGATTCGAATCTTTACACCACGCTTATAAAGGTGCTTTGCGTTTTGTCTCCCATCGAAATCCTGCTCTCCTCGTCTAGTATGGGTGGTTTGTTGGTCCAGGCCATACACAATTCTCCCCATGTTTCTCACATCAAGCTCACGTACATAGGTAGAGCCTTCTTCAATGAGACTTATGGAGAACTGGCTGTGGAAAAACTTTCAAACCAACAATGCCCACACTTATCCCGCTTAGGTAGTACTCTTTACCTTGCAGTAGCTTGCTGTGGTGCCCTTGTCAAGTATCTTGAACACGTCGAGGACTGCGTTTTAGCTCCCTCAAGTCTCCATATTCATTTCAAGCCCAACGATGGCACCATGTTCCTCGATATGTCTGCGTTGGAAGGCCTTGAAGTTATAGCAAGCGCCAACCCTGCGCTGGGCTTTTCTGCGCCTCAATCTAACGCATGCTTGCTTCGCGCCATGGACCGTACAGTCACTCGTGCGGGCAAGAGATTTCTTCGTCGAGCAGTCTTGGAGCCTTCTGCGGACATACCCACTATTTCGATGAGGCAAGATGCGGTTGAGGAGCTTACCGACAATAACAAGACTTATTTCTCTGTGTTGGCTGCTTTACGCCAGTTTCCAGACCTCGAAAAGTCCATGGCCATCATCATGAATCGAGAAAATGCTCGTCTTCGCTCATTGGGAACTGCTTATGAGCCAGATCCGCTACTATCCGAAGGGAATGAGGTAGGTACAGAATCTGAATTAGCTCCAGAGGACCCCGGTTTCATTCATGCTGGACCGCCATCTCCAGTACTCATCAGAACTATATTAAACATCAAAGCTGCTTTGGAGGCTGCTACCGAGCTGCTTGATATCACTCAAAACCTTGAGTCTCCGTTGATCCGTGGGATTGCAGGAAGCATGCGCAATCCGTCTCTGACAAAGTTGCGGGAAGAAATCGACGATGTTATTGACCCTGATATCTTTCCTAACAAGAACTATGAGCGAATGCTCATGAACGGGGCTCTTGCGGTTCGACATGGTCGAAATGGTGAGTACATATCATTTCACTTGTTCACCATCCTTTTTGATAACTGACAGGAAATTAACTCTCGTTTATATCGTACTATCGACTTCCGAAGGCTATCTTGACATTCACAGAAAAACCATGGGCGAAAATGTAGAAGACATGGAAAGTCTGGCGGATGAAGTTCGCAAAAAGCACCAACTGCACAAGCTCGAACTGACTCTACACTCCAGAAGGGGTTACCATTTCAAAGTTCCATCGAAAATCTTGGGAGCAAGAAATCTCCCGGAAGACTTCATTTTAATCAACGACGGCAAGAAATTTCATCATTTTACTTCGCCACAAATGGAGAGATTGAATGTGTTGTACAAGAATTCTATGAGCGAAATATGGAGGATTTCTGAACTGGAACTGGGTATCCTTGTTGGCCAAATCCTTCAATCGCCGGTTATCACTGCTATTCATCGTCTCTGTGACTGTATCGCAATTCTTGACTGCTTGAGTTCGTTCGTCACGTACGCCACACGATGCTTGGACGACTTCGAAAGACCGAAGTTGACAGAGGATGGGCCAATTGATATCAAACAAGCATATCACCCCATAAGCCTCGACATTGCACGACAGAAACCAGTACCGAATGATGTTTTCCTTGACGAAACATCAGCTCTGCATATCATTTCTGGCCGGAACCAGGCGGGCAAATCTTTTTTCCTCAAGACTATGGGCTTGATTGTCATCATGGCGCACACAGGATGCTGGGTACCCGCCAAATACGCAACGATCCGGATTGTAAAGAGAATTGCGACCCGATTCGAAACTGGATACGATATATCTCGTCAACAGTCAAGCTTTTCGAAAGAGATGCAGGACGTATCAGCAATATTTGATTCCGTTCACTGCTCCCACCGAAGTGTCGAGAGAGCCCTGCAGTCTCAGGATTTCATGTCCCGAGGCTCCGGTCTGGATACTAAAGAGCCCCAGCCGTTTCCTAGTGCTTTGATCCTGATCGATGAGCTTGGTAGGTACACGTCAACTGTGGATGGGTTTTCTATTGCTTACGCTGTGCTAGAAGAACTGGCTGCTATTCCAAACGTCCTGACACTATGCACAACGCACTTTCATGGATTGGGGGCACTTGCTCAGGTGAATCCTATCGTAAGAACTTTTCACATGGTGACGCAACACTGTGGTGGACCTGCGCGCAATGGAGACGATAATAAAGATGCTGTGGTTGAGAAAATTTCATACACGTACAAGCTCTCAACAGGAGTTCTACCGGAAACCAGCTACGGCATGGAAACGGCACAAATGGCTGGTTTCCCTGAAAACGTGCTGAAGAAGTGTGAACATTTGAAAAAGATTATACCTACACAGCAAATCAGCACAGTGAACGGTGTCCTCGAAAGCATTCTATATCTAGAGAAGAGTGAGAAAAATCTTTTACGTAGGTCCACACGAACAGTTTCAATTGCAAACCGCGTAAGAGACTTAAGAGCGTCGGCTGAGTGTGGCGAAGAAGAAGTAAAACTATTGGTTGCATATCAGCAAGAACTTTTAGAGAATGGAAAGAAGAAAAGAGAGGCCAAGAAAGCTAAGCAGCGTTCACATGACGAACGAATCGCATCGGGAGCCACAAATTTGCCTGAAAACAGTAAGACGGAGAACTCGGACATGCGTGTGATTGAGTAGATATAACGTTTTTACAGGAATCGTGGATATCATTCAAAAAAATTCATTCATTCAGTGAAACAAAAGCGAGTGCAAGTGATGCCAAATCTTAGGAGATCGCACGAACTCAAGCCCAGCAAGGAGATTGAGTGTGTGGAAGACCCACATGAAAAATAATGTGTTTTGTGCATTTTTCAGTGTGTGAGAAAGGGTGACAAGAGTGTTTCACGTTTCCCGCAATCGTATCTATAGTTCATTTCTCGTGCGATTGAAAAATGAGTTCTCTGTTTGAGCATGTTTTTAAAAGAATTGTTCCATTTCTCTCAAACCTCCCACTTGTACTCTCGTGCATGTAAATACATGATATCGATTAGACAATATTGGGTTATACCTCTTGTCTCAGCCTATGCATTTTTCTGAAAGAACACCGTCTCTTTTGTTTGCCAATCTAAAGACGAAAACGCGGCCCTCTCTTTCTCACTGTTGTTTTGATACGTTGTTGAATGCTCTAGAAATCGTTTGGCAAGACCCTTTAACATTAGAGATTGCTAGACGAAAAGAAGTACAACCTTTCCCACGAATTATAAACAGTTCGCCCAAGCTATTTTATCATTATGGTAGGACTAGAAAATTGCTTCATTTTTGTAGCTCAATGCTTTGATGAAAGAGCCCCAGAATTGGAAGTAGAAAAGAAATGTAGGAAAACGGATGTAAGCTTCAAAATTTTGTTTCTGTATTTGATTGAAAAAGATGCATTGAATATGGATAAAGGTTTTTTAGCTATGTGGAAATTATTGTGGACCATGATGAAACCTATCCATAACAACAATTAAAGAACATTTCTAACTTGCAAGACACAGTTATCGCGGAACCTGCAAATAATAATGCAAATTTGAACAGGTCTGGCCAAAGGATTGTCATGATCTCCATCGCAAGTCGCTCGAAGAGCGATTTCGCTTTTGCGAACAGTATACAAATCATATTTATCTTCAACTTTCTGATGTAGGATGGCCGGAACTTTTTGAGTGCATTAAAGATCCACATGACTCCAAAACAAAGTATTGTGTGGCACTACAAAGCGGCTGACGAAAATGCACTTGTTACTGGCGGTGCAGGAGCTTGCAGTGTTTTCTCTAGTTTCCATAACGATTGACTGTCATCATCATTTATATTCGTTGCGTCTTCACACATTCGTATAAAATCGGAAATCCATTGAACAATTCCAAACAAATAAGGAGCGACATAACTTTACGCAGCAACCCTCCCAGCGATCGCGGTCGGTGTTGTTTATTTGGATAAATGTGTAATCAATCCAGAGGTCTCCTCTTTTGCATAGCAAGAACCTATTTTGTAGTCAATTTCCTGAACACCTGACAGAAATCAATTTCATTTTATTCTGATAAAGTAACCTTGTTGATCTCATGATTCATAGTGTTGTTCACTATTTTGTAAAAAGCCTTATAGCCGCATAAAAATAAAATTAAGATAGTTTACGTGTTGAAACTTATTGATGCAAAAGGACTTCTTCAGGCCGCTTTTCTGAATCAAACCTGGCAAAGAAATGCATACACACATATTGTGGAAACCGTTTTTTTTTCTGTTTCGCTCTATGTCTCTATTTTTCACAGAACTCTTGTGCAAGACGAATGAGGGTAAATCGGATTGAAGAGTTGAGAGGAATGTTGTGTTTTTTTTAGAGCCATGCGCTTTGAGATTGTGCCGTTCCCGATGCCATGGCCATCTCTGATTTGAAATAGTGCGACCGTTTGAAGGCATGTAAGCACTTTGGCAAGGATGGATTTGCTGAGCGTAAATGCAATTCAGTGTCGATCGCAATCTTGTTCTCCAATACAGTGCGAATTTCAATTCTTTGTTCGGTGCAGTAATCCTGAATGCAATCTCATTGTTTTCAATGACAGCAATGTATCATCTTAATCAAAGGCTTTATTCATTCTGAAAAGAAAGAGAAAGAAAACTTACACACGGGAATACCGATTTTCGTCGACGATTTGTCCACTTAAGTCAAGAAACGTTGAATAAAAATAATGAACAATGGCTTTTATTTGGCAGTATATTATCGTATCAACAACTTGATGGTGAGTTGTAAGAAGTTGATCAAATAATTGGGTGCCGCCAAGTCTTCATCGCAACGCACCTGTGGTGATCCCGATGACGTGAGCACTCACATAATGCGTTACCGCCCGTAGTTGGATTTTAATGATTTCTCTCAATCATTTACAAACGCACAACAACATCATTAACCGTAATAACGTCAAGTATAGACCGTTCCGTGATGGTCGGGTGATGAGTAACAGCTTCGCATGACGAAAACATGGAACAGTTAATCAGGAAACTGCAAAGTTGGGCGGATGGTTTCCTGCCCGGATGCGACACGCATATACGAAGGTAACTGTAACCGTTCGCACGATAGGTTGTTTTTAATGGTTCTTCATTGTGGACGCTTTGCTCTAATTCCTAGCATAAGTTATTTTCTAGCATTGTTGAGCACTTGCAGCGAAAAACGACTGTAAACTAGCTCTATCTCTACTGCCCATACAAAAACACAAGTCTTTCAGGATTCTGCACAGTGAACTGCCAAGAGATAATGATGTAAATCCTGACAAGATTCTTGTTTTTCGAAGACGATATCCGTCCTCTAATGCGACGGCTGACCACAAAACGAATGGTGAACAGGTTCTACTCCGATGCATGCATTGCAATATCGGCGATACGCCCTCTGATGCACTACTGTAAACTCCCCTCTTCTTCCGTGGCTGAACAAGAAGTCGAAAATACCAACAAGTTGCCAAGCAAACACGCGTTTCAATATTGGGTGCTTTCAGAAATTGCTAGAAAAACAGCGGGTCAAATTTCTGCCGCTGCTCGCAACCTGTTCAAACTTTATCCTTCAAACCGAGCATCAATTGGCGCCAAATCGTGCACGGAATCCTTTGTTCTTCCCGCCCCTAAACTGTAGCCACATCTCAGCCAGAATGCATACCATCCAGTAGAGTAAAACTTTTTTCAGAGTCAGCGTTTTGATAAGATGGAAATGCAAGACACACACTGTACCCTGACAACCATCTCGATCTCTCGCTAGCATTCAATTAAAAAAAACAGAGCAACCAGACTAATGAGACGCCACGGTGTGTGTTCCGAGACAAGATTTGGGTGCGGGAGACCCCTCCGGGTGTGAGCCGCCGAGTAGTGAAACCGTCTTACTTCTTTGCGCCATTTCGATATAAAAGACTCGCTGGTAATTGGCGCAGAGTTGGCAGCAACACTAGATGCCACAGTTGCTTTTCACGCATGGTGCGAATGTGCAGCGCGAGTTTACGTTTGGCGTGCGGTTTGGCGATCAGAATGGACCCTCGAAGGGTCCGTTCTGAACGCCGTGTTTGCGAAGGCGTCTGCCAAAACCGTGCCACATTTGAACTACCTGGCTTGATTGCATCAGCTGCTTCTTGGCCAGGAGGCCCACTGGCAATTTCTGAATGCACCCATTAAATGTAGCCTACATCCGTTTGGCTGAGGAATGGATTTCTGCGTCGCGGTCGTCAAAAGCAACAAGTTGATCGCCAGCCTGTACAGCGGTTGCTATGTACCTGGAGCTTTCACGATTACTGAACTCTATGTTTGAACAAGGACCTCGTCCAGTGCTCCGCAGGGAAACCGGTTCGTGCGGGCAGTGCAACCGAAGCGAAAGATTCCGGCGCCGCGGTCAAATCACCATGTTGCTCTTGGACAACCTGCCGATGCTTCGGAGCGGAGAAGAGAGGAAAGTGACTCGTACAACACATCGAAAATGTTTCGATAGCCATTATGCGGTTTAGCTTTCCTCCGCTGTAATAGTTCGTGGTCAACAACACGCGAGAAACCCCATTTGTACGCTCCTCAAAATGAATAATCTTGGATTACATGATGACCAGGGTGACAGGTTGATACTCAAGTTCGCTGCCGAGGTTGATATCCGAGTTTGACGAACAGGCCGCATGCTGAATATTGAACTGCAAAACTTGCAAAATTTTCTGCACGGAAGCCCCTCTTCTTCTACGTCAGTACTCATCATCCGACCAACCGTGTCGGGGGAGGGAAAAAAGAAGCCCAAAGTGCTAACGTAAGTAGCAACAAGCTCCAGCAGTCGCCTAAGCGTCGTGAGCGAAACGCTTGCCACACGCCGCGAACAAGAACACAGAGGCGCCATAGAGAAATGAAACCAGTGTTTACCGACCAGCCGGTGAACACGTGACGGAGAGAATTGCCGTTGGCAGCCGCGGGCTCCTCCCAAGTCGTCGTCACGGAGAGAAATATCGTTCCGCCTTAACGGATGACAGAGACAAACAAATCTGTGCGTGGAACGGGCGCGTTGTCTCGAGACAGTGGATACCTAAGAGCGTTAGCTACGTCGGGGGCGCGACGGCAAGCAGCAGGATAGAGTTGCGCGCCGAAGGGGCACCTGCCGCGTGTGACGGCTTATTTCATTTGATATCATTAGACCGAAGCGCGGCGGTCGAGCGTTGTTTGGGAATGGGAAGCAGGTTGCTCAACGAGCCGCTCAGATTGAAAAGAAGCAACTCGTCTGGAGGGGAAGAACGGGCGGATGGCGCACTTGCACGCCGCCGTTCGCGGATGATGCAACAGTATTTGCAGGCAACGTTTTGTTTCGGGGCGGACGTTATTCGGATGACTCAGCGAGATTCGGGAATGGGGCACGGCAAGAGGTGATTGCGCGCATCCAGCGGTTTTTCAGCGGTGACGCTTCGCCATAACCTCGAGACGGCGCGCAGTGCACATCGTGATGTGGAGCGGGAGTTTGTTTGCGAGGTGTAAGAGGGTCTCGAGAAGAGTGGGGGCGTCGGTGCTCGTCGGAGGCGGTAGTTTATGTTTTTGAGCGAGCGGATGTAATGCGGGCTGTAGCGGTCGATTCGCGTGACAAGTGCGAGCGTGGGGCGGTTTGGACTGGCGCATCTTGGCGCACGGAACGCGGTACGAGGTTTAAAACAAGCTTGGGATACGTTGGTTCATGGTGATTCGAGGGTGCCAAGCAATAGCTCTTGTAGTGCGCGTTGTATATAGATTGTGAGATGTATGTTAAGAGTTTGGTGGTTTGGCGTATATTTGCGGTGGTCAGAAACGATTTGCTACCTTTCGCCGACTTGCGGGGCGTCTACACAGGATATGAGCTTCTGCTGCGGGGGAGATATGGCAGCTGCTCATCGCGTCGGCGCGACAGACGCGGTGGACATACGCATGGTGAAATGAGAGTTTAAACAAGGAGATGAGCAGCGTCGAAGCTGTGATAAACTGGAGCTGGAGATATTTGGGTGCAGACTGCAGGAGGGCAGGCAGTTGGTTCCGACGAGGAGTGCAAGAAAAAGAGGAGACGGTGAGATAAGGCGGACGACTCGCGTTTAGATGAGCTGTATGTATCGGACCGCTGCAAGAGGCCCCAGCTGTGTACGTGGATAGAGGGCGGGGCGACGGAGAAGCGGCGCGCGGGCGGGCAGGTGCGGCATGAGAGGCTGGGGGGCGGGCGGAGGGGGCGGCGAGCCGCCACACGCCCGCGGAGTGGCGGGCGGCGCGCAGCAAACGAGCGGCGGCACGGGGCTTGGGGCGGGGTAAGGCGTGAGGCGGGGGGCGCGAGGCGGGAGGCGGGAGGCGGGAGGCGGGAGGCGGGAGGGGAGTCGCGAGACCGCTGCGGGCGCGGCGGCGAGCAGTGGAAGAAGGCGGGGCGGGTAGAAAGTTGGCGTCACGAAGCGGCGCTCGGCGCGGCGCGCAGGCGAAGCGCGGGCCTCAGCGCGGCGTCGGCGGCGCGCTCGAGTTGGAGCGGCGCTGTGCGCGCGCGGGAGGGGCGTGCGCGCGCTGGAGGGGCGCAATGCGCGCGAGCGCCCCCGCCGGCAGCGCCGCGCAGCACGCAGCGCGCCGCGCGCGTCAGACTGCGCTCGAATGTCGTGCCGCCGCTGACTTGTCGCGGCGCCGCGCCGCGCGACGGCTTGTGCGCGCGCGCGTGGCGCGCGCCGTGCACGCGCGCGCGCCGTGAGTGGCTTGTCAGCTGCGGCTGGCGAGTGCGCGCCCGCATCACATCGGCGCCTGTTCGCGCGCCACACCGCCCCCCCCCGCAAAAATATCCCTTACGCACCCCTCCCCCGCCCACATAAAGCTCCGCGCGCAGCCCCTTCCGCCGCCACCGCGCCGTCGTCAGCCGCTTCCCGTTGACGACACGCAGCCAACAGCCGCCCTCCGCCCGCGCGCCAGCCCACCTCCAAGTCATCCCACATTCGCACCACCCCCCCCCCCCCCCAACTCCCCCCCCTTCAGTCCCCTCCGTACGCTCCTTTCCACGCCCCGGTCTCCGTTTAACCGACCGTTCACCGCGTCTCCGCCGTCACCATCAGCAGTCCACGTACCCCCTTCCGCGCCCCGCCTCCGCAATGGGCGCCGTCACCATCAAGCACCCACTTCCCCGCATCGCGGCCCTCTCTCCTGTTCCCACTATCCGCTCCATCACCGGCGTCGACGTCTGCCCGCCCGCCGCCACAGCAACCGCGCAGCCCGCGCCATGCTTTCGAAAAGCACCCGTCGTCGCTCGCCCTCTCACGCCTTTCGATGATGAGAACCCGATCCGCCTCGGCAAGCCGCGCATCTCGTCCGTTACCGACTCGGACTCGCAGAGCTCTTCGCCGCGCGCGTCCATTCGGCCGGACCGCGCGGCAAACCCGCCGCTGCGGCGCAAGCTGCCCGACGTGCCCAAGGTGCCGCCGGGCCCTCCGCGCAGCTCCGACGACGACGGGGGCGGCGACGACGACAACGACGACGCGGGCAGCACGTACAGCCACGCATCGGTTCTCAACCTGGACGATCTGGACGACGACCACCTGCTGGGCGTGCGGCGGTTGCGGCCCACGCTGCGTCAGTCGCGGTCGCGCGGCCAAAAGTGCGCGCGCCGCGCGGTGGTGCTAGCGTGCGACGAGTTCCAGCCGCACAACCGGCTGGAGCCGCTGTTCCAGCGCGCGGTGCTGGCGCTGACGGACGCCGTGGACGCGGACGCGCTGTCGGCGTCGGCGGCCGTGGCGTCGTTCCGCGCGTTCTCGCCGCTGTACACCAACACGGAACGCGCGGTGATTGCAAGCGTGTTCCGCAACGTGTCGGCGCAGCTGCGGCGCGAGGCGCCCACGCCCTGGCGCTCGCCGCTGAGCGGCGAGCCGCCGCGCGTGGTGCTGCCGGACGGCGTGGACGAGGCGCTGATGCGCGCCGTCATGTACGGGGCGCACATCCTGCCGGCGGCCGGGCCGGAGACGATTCTGATCCGGCTGGCGGGCGCGTACCACCGCGAGCAGCTGCGCAAGCGGTGCTGCAAGTCGCAGCGCGTGACGGTGCCGCTGTCGTTTGCCATGACGCTGACGGCGCTGTTGGCGGCGCTGTCGCGACTGGAGTGCTCGCCGTCGTTCCGGCGGCTCCGCAGCCGCGCGGCCGTCAGCCGCGCCGCGGAGCCGCACGCGGTGGTCGTGGTCAAGGCCAACTACGACGGCGCCAAGCTGTGGTTTGACGTGTCGCTGCACGGCGAGGCGCCGTGCACCGTGCTGTTCCGGAAACCGAGGCTGATGCCGTCGAGGAAGGCGCCAGACTTCGAGGCGGTGGTGGCGGAGGTGGCTGGCGTCATGACCGAGTTTGGCGACATGGTGAGCGCCGGGCAGGCGTGAGCGCCGCGGCGTGGGCGGCGGTTGGGAAGGGGGGGGGAAGGGGGGGGAGCGGGGGCCGCTCCCGACTGGGGGAGAGCGCGCGCGCCGACCGGCGCTCTCAATTTTTTTTCTGTTCCTATTTTTTCTTTTTTGAATGCTTTTTGTTCGCACTCAGGGACGGCGGGCAACAGTTGTGTTTTACGAGTTCAGGGCGCGCGCCTCCGCGCGCCGCCCGCCCTGTCCGCCAAGTAAAACAACACGCGCTCCACCGCGTCGCTGACGTCGCCCGCGCGTCTCATGGGCAGCTCCGGCGCGGGCGCGACGCCCAGCCCCTCCAGCGCGGCCTCTCTCCGCGCCGCGTCGCGCGCAAGGTCGGCCAGAAACGCCGCGTCCATGTCCGGCCCCGTGAACACGCCCGACTCGCTCACTGCGTCGTCGGCGTCGCCGCCCGCCTCGCCGCCCGCCGCGCGCGCCTGCATCTCGCGCCGCTTCCGTCTCACGATGCGCTCCAGCTCCTGAATGACGCACGCCTTGGGCGCGCGCCCCGCGCGCGGCGGCCAGCTGTCCTCCGCGGCGCCGGCCGCGCCGTCGCTCTGCGACGTGATGGAGCACATGCTGTCGGCGCAGCGCGCCGCGGCGCGCCGCAGCGGCGCGTGCTGCCGCGGCGCGCGCGGCGCGTCGCTGGCGCGCGCGCTGGCGGAGTGCGCGTGCCAGTCGTCCGCGCAGCGCGGGGTGGGCGGGCGGCGCGTGCTCGCTGCCGCTGGCGGCTGCGCCGCCGACGGGCCGGCGCACCACTGCGCGTTGTGGCCGTCGCAGACGCACGGCTGCAGGCAGCACGACTCGCTGACGCACGGCTGCTTGGCTGGGCGCGGCGCGCGGGGGCGCGCGGTGGGCGCGTCCGCCGCGAAGGCGGCTTCGCTGTCGAACACAGCCTCGTGTGTGTCGCCGCTGCAGTTGACCATGTTGAGTGCGTTGGTGTTGTTGACGTTGTTGCAGTGTTGCAGCGGTGGCTTGTGCGAGTGCGACTTGAGTATGGGCACAACTGTGCGGATCATGGTTTGCGGTGGTTGTTATATAACACGCAGTGCGCGCGTGGGAGGAGAGGGAGAGCACACAGTGAGGATCGCAACGCAAAAGTTATGATTGACTTTTGCGGTGGATGTGGTGTGCAAGAGTTGTAAGGGGCGAACGACAGGCGACCAAGAAGACGTGAACACACACAACAAGTGCGGCGCGACGCGCGGCCACGCAGCGTCTCGCTTATAAACGCGAGTGGCGCATGCATTGTACCGCGCAGCGCACAGCGCACGCACACCAGTGGCTGCGCGCCCTGAGCACTGGGGGACGCCGATCTGGAACGGCGGGCGTAGCTGAGGGGAGCCAAAGCAGCGCGCGTTGACAGCAGACAACATCACGGCGAATGGGCGAGGCTGAGAGTGCGAATTATACAACGTGTTGCGCGGCGGGGCTCGGAAGGCACGTTTTGGGGTACATTGCAGCTGAGCAATTGCACAACAGCGCCGATAGATCAACGTAACACTCGCCGCCCACAACGCGCCGTTTAGGGATATGTGCACTGCGCCCAACGCGAGAGCGAGCGCGCGTATCAAAATGTCGCGCTCGTGACGCGCGTACGGCCGCCACCGCCGCCGCTCTCCCGCGCGCCGCGCCGCGCACGCGTGCAATTCATGTGCGGCCCGCGCCATTTGGCGCCCCGCCGCGCCCGACGTTGCAAGTGATGCGTGGCCGCGCGCCGCGCTCCGTGCCATGCCGCGCGCCGCCAGCCGCCGATTGCAACGCACCCCGCGCCGCTCGCCGCCGCGGTCGTTCGCCTGCCGGCACGCCGCCTCCGCCGTCGCCCCGCTCAGCAACAATTCAAACTTTGTCGTGCGCAGTACGCCCATTCCGTCACCTCTCCGCCCATTCCATCCCCTACCTCGCGCCTGACAGTGCAGCCAGCCCTAGCTCTACGGAAGGCGCAGCAGCCTTCCGCCGCCGCCGCCGCCGCCGCCCGCCGCCGCCGCCGCCCGCCGCCGCCGCCGCCGCCGCCGCCGTCGCCGTCGCCGTGGCTGACAGCCACGCCACGCTTTCCCGCCGTGGAAGCGCACTGGCCAATGGCCGCTGGCCGCGTTTCTCGTGCGGCCGACAGCATTCAAATTCGTGCGCGCTCCGAAGCGCCCCCCCCCCCCCCCCACCGCCAGCGCTCTTCGCGCGCGCGATTCCGCGTCTGCCTCACGTGCCATCCGTGTCGGTCCCCATGCGGCGCGGCGCACAGTCACCGTCACCTTTGGTTTGCATTTCGCACGCCCCGCGCTGCAACCGCCACCCTCCACGCTTGCACCCCTCCGAACCCACCTCCCGCCGCAGCGCACAGCTTGCCTGCGCCTCCGCATCCTGCTTCCAGTCGCACAACGCGTCGCACCCGCTGCGCGCCCCAGAGCCTTCCAGAGCACCGCTTTCCAGAGCCTTCTTCACCCAGAGCCCGCCATGAGCGCCGCGGCACGCCCTCCTCAACCTCAATCTTCACAGGCCGTGGGTGACGATCCATAACCGCCAGCCACATGCGTCAACCAAGCTCATCTACCTCCTCCATATGTGCACTTTTCTCCGAACCGTCCATTCTGCGCCTCACGCTTCAGCTGCCCTCAAAGCCGCGGTGCACGGAGAATGACCAGTCCGCTAGATCGCCCAGATACTTGCTCCACCCCACACCACACACCCCAGCACGTCCGAGCCGCACAACACCCGCGCTGCAACTGCCTGTGTCGCGATCACAGCCAACTTTGCTCAACTGTCTTGGCGATCTTAGCCTTGGCGAGCCTTGCCTCGGCGAGCCTTGCCTTGGCGATCCGATCCAAGCCTTGGCGATCCTACCCTTGGCGATCCTAGCCTTGCCAATCCTGCCCTTGCCAATCCTGCCCTTGGCTATCATTCCCTTTGTCACATTATGTGCGCGTCATACATGTACTTTATCTGCACCGAGGGCACGTCGCCCTAGCCAGCAAGCAGCACACTCCATGCTTGCAGCCAAATGCATTCGCAAATCGCACAAACTACAATGCACCACCTTGTGCTGCGTTGCGGTTTGCTCTCGACCATCACATTCCGCAAGCGCGCCCTCATCGCCACTAGAAAAATCCTCACCCACTCTTTCGTTTACGCGCATCGGCAGCGGTCTATTGCAGCCAAACAAAGGCCGTCGCTCGGCGTCATAACTCGCAGCAATCGCTGCAACTGTCGGACATCACAAATTTATAACAACCTACGTCCCAACATTCAAAGCTGTGCCTCCTCACGCAAGCAAGCAAACCATACTCACAACTAGCTTTTGACTATCGCTCCCGGCACGCTCATCGGAAAGCGTAACAAATACTGCCATTGCCGCCAGGGCATCGAAAAGTCGATTACAACATGTTTGCCCACTGCGTCAAGGAAGCATACAAAACATTTAGCACGTGCATGCATCTACTCGTCATGCGCTCAAACATGCGCGTCCTTCAAATGTGCGCATCCATGGACGCCTTGATGGCGACGAATGGCACACTCACTTGTAGTTCCAATCGCTTAGACGCGTTCGTGCCATGATGTTCATGACAAACGCTCTGTGAAAAAAAGACCCAACCAACAGTTCCGAACACAACAGAACAACAGCACATCTCATCAATGTGTAGTAAATTACGTAGGTAGCCCGACATGCCAAAGAAAAGGAACAACAACCCGTCGCAAATGCTCGTGTAGCTCGCAATCAATCGTCGCAAAACAAAGTGGTTGGAAGGGTGGAAGCGCATGTAAACCGCAACCTTTCATGCCTCACATTGCCTTTTGAACTTACCTTGGCAGCAACTCTGCTCGTCGCGCCGCAGAACGGTGCCCGTTTCGACCATCTGTTTTCTCCATACGGTTTGGCGTCGATATCGAATGATTGGCAGGTTAGTTCATTTTAAAGATGGATTCTTCTTCAAGCTGGCTAACGCCTTGGATCGTAAATGCTGCAATTTCGTCGTGGCCTCATGCCCCTTGCTGTCTACTGACGAGCCCGGCCCAGCCGATGCATTGGGCTTGTGCTCGAATTCGTCACGTCCCGCAACTTCAGACACTCGTCTTACTTCATCATCATCGACAACGCGACGCATGCCCCGCGGAGATGGTGCATTCGTTATGTTTTGAGCTCTTTCATCGGATGCACGTCGCGTTGCACCGCCCTCGTCGCGCGGTCTCCGAGACAGTGCATCCCTCAAATCTCTAGACTTTTCCATTCTATCGTCGCGGGGAGGGCTGCGATCGCGATCGTCCACGTTTCGACGGTCTGGAGAGCGACCGTGCGGGCTGCGATCACGCCGTTCACCATATCTTTGATCTGGCCTTCGAAGCGGTGGTGGAGGACTACGACGGCGTTCCTCAGGCGGTCTGCCGTCACCATAGCGATCAGGAGGAGTGTCGTACCTGCCAGAGTCCCGCTCGGCGTAGTAGCGATCCCTATCAGACTCTTCGTCCGAGTAGCGGTGCCTTCGGCGGCGTTTCCTGGAGCGGCGACCGCGGTCATCGTCGTCCGAATCGCTGTCGTAGTGACGATCGAGACGACGATCGCGATCCGCTCGTTTTCGGCGTCTTCTTGACCGGCGTTCGTGATGCCTCCTCCTATCGCGCGACTCATGGTACCTGTAGCGTCCCACAGAGGAAGAGGAACGCGAACGAGATCGGTCGGGTCTATTCGGCCTTCGACGGTGGGGACGTGATCTCCCCTCCGACATGGCCGCGTCGGAGTGTGCGCGTGTCACAGCAGGCTGATGATCGCGTCCATTCTGTGCACTGTTAAGTGCGGGAGCATTTTCGTCTGCTGGTTCTACACAAATGTACTTCCACATCTTCTCGATGAAGATATCCGGATCGTCGACAAACGGAGTTATGGAGACTTTTACGCCGTGCTTGTGATTGTTTCCCGGTGCCTTGAGATGCGCAACGCAAACTGCGATGAGAACGTGTCTTTCGCTCGTGCGCAGGAAGCGGAACTTTCTGCTGAGGTAGTGCCTGGCGTCTTCCATGTTGAACTTGGCGACAGATTGCGGGGGGACAGATTGCGGGGGGACAGATTGCGGGGGCAGCGGAGACTGGGAGCGTTGGGGCGTGTTCGGCGGGCGGATGGCCTCATCGGAGGGCCGCCGCTTGTCCAGAGTGCTGGCGCGGGGCGGATGGTCGCCAGATTCTGCGGAAAGAGCCGTGCGGTCTTTTTGGCGATGATACGGCTGCTCGTTGGGAGAAGGGGGGGCTTCCATCGCGTGAAGTGGAGGCCGCCGTTGTGCGGTCATTGGAAAGGCGTTTGTGTGCTGATTGCAGCGGGGTTGAAGGGGATATCGCGGCTGGCGGGCGCAGGTCTAGCGGGCGCAGGTCTTGCGGGCGCAGGTCATGCGCGCACGCTCGATAAACGGAGCCCGAGTGGCGACCGGAGTCGGCAGAGACGCAGTCGAGGGAAACAGATGCGGACGCTACACGCAACGTAAATCGTAAGAGCCCCAACCTCTCATATTTTATCTACTTCACGCCGTGGACGGAGTGGCCAGCCGAGTTTTGGAAGCCGCGGCAGGATCCCATGCTCGCCAAAATAATGCACACAAATTGACACGTGGGAAACCGAGCCGAAGATCAATCGGACTGACGAAACGCTGGTGCCATATCATACAACTCATCTCTTCGGGAGCAACTTCGCATGCCAGACTCAGTTTCTGGGCCAGCATAAGCAGCTAAGCAAAAATGGTGGAGCCCTAATTGTGAGGGCCGTTCTGGTATGTTGATCATCAGGACATGGGAGAAGCTCTTCGGCTCTCAGCGTGAACTCGGGAAACTTTGATGTCAGGTGGCAATATCATCGCTACAACGTACAGCCATGAAGATGAGCATGCGCAGCTTGTGTTGAGCACCTTTTAGCGACCATGGAACCCGTAAGCAAAGAGATGAAACACTACTCAGCGGCGCTTGCGCCTCATGTCAAAACGACGTCATCACTTTTACAAGGTATTCTCTTTTTCGTGCTTCACAATCCTATTTCTGTTCAATATGGCCGCCTCGTAACGGTGACGTCCTTCCATCGTCATTTGCACAGGGCCCAGGGATAAAAGGAAACCCCAAACGACATCCATTCATGCTACGCAACTAATTCTCGATCAAAGGCCCTGAGCCTGGGCGAAGTACGTATTTTACTTTGTTATGTTTAAATGTACCCTTCTTTCATTTGCTTCGCTCTCGCGAGCTTTCTGAAGGCCTGAACAAAGTTCTCTGTATATCCAATCTCGTCCAAAGCCCATCTCATACCAAAGATTGACTGCTATCGTTATCCCTCGCTGAGAAACACGATGATCTTTGCCAAAACACACACAAAAAAGAAACAAGAAGTAACATGTTAATGATAAACTGAAATCGAATTAAGCAAAATCAGAAAAGTAGGGTCTTTGCGTTCAACGTACACCATAAAGCAGGAATGTATAACACATCACCCGCATGTAGACAAACTCGCAGACAGTCTGCGTACTTATCACTTATCACATCTTCGTCGATCCAAGCCGTCTCTCCTTCTTCCTTTAGGAGCTTCCAACCATCAAATTGAGTTACGGGCCGCAGCACCCGGTCCGAATGAGAATCATTCTTAACATCGCAATGGTGGCCATTGCCCTTCGAACTTTCATCCGCTTCCCACCTTGCCCTTTGCAAAGACGGCTTGCTCAAAAACGCTGCGTCACAAGGCGGGCGAAGCTCAAATATTTTCGTCCCTGTCACAACTGTGTACATATTTTCATAAGGATCGGAGTGCGTAGTTGAGACAGATCGACCATCTCCAATCCATATGTTCTGCACGCTCGGTTGAACACAGTTGAAAGCATCACATGCAAACTGAAACAACGATTGGTCAATGTCCTCGACCAACTGTGGCACGTCCGAAACCAGACTAGAGTTCTGGGCAGAATAGTATGGAACGTAGCCACAATCACAACCCCCGTGCGTCTGATGAGACTTGTGCGATAGAAGAGCGTCGAGCATTTGTGAGAAAGGATATGCACGCTGCTCTGGCATCGCAAACACAGCCTGCTGCTTTCCAGATTTCGGGCAACGTGTCCGCACTACTGCATCTGCTCTTCCGTCGGGTGTGTGTGTGACTTGTATGCGACTTTGACCAATCTTTTTGCGTAGATACTCAAAGTCGTTCTTCTCCCAGAGCGGGATGGCCCGCCATGAGGAAGCGGCTGATCGCCAAACACATGGCAGGGATTGGCTAACGTGGTCCCGCAAGAACGACAGAGCCGTAGGTTGATTATGGTACTCCGCCGCTGTGCATGGAATCCATAAGGCCCGAGAATCTTGGAAAAGGGCTTCCAGAGTTTGTTGCATACTTGGTGCCTTGCATTCACCCGTGGAACGTCACATACGAAGTGCTGAATGAGAGACAATAAATAATGACTGGGGGTGTCAGACACCAATTCTTCGCTTCGCAACGGATTCCAAAGTTGCTAAGTACGCAATTGTTGAGTCGTTTGGGGTTAGAGGTGCTGCCTGGCTTCAAAACTATAATCTGATAAATCTAGGGAGGTAAAGCTAGGACAAACTCAGAGGTCATTGCTTCCAAGGATCGATTACTCTGTGGTTGCATTGGTAAGGGAGTTGGACGGCAGAGTTGGAGCGTTACCATGGGTGGAGGTCGAGGCACCGTCTTCTTTCAGAGGCAGGAAAGAACTGATACAGTGCGTTTCAAAATCATATTACCCCCAAAAAGTGCGCCGCTGTACTGTAGCCTAGTTTTAGCACATTGTCTACGTAGAATCGTTTCAAAAATATGAATACATCCTATTTTTTCCAGTAAAATGGCTCGCGGCCCTCCTCTTTTCAAGCAAGAACTTATTCAAATTGTCAAACTGCACGCCAAACATGACTTTTCGTATCAAATTGCGCAAAAACGTAAGCGTTCTAGACTCACAATTGCTAGTTCACTCAAAAATATGACTCTTTTTAGAATACACGATCTTCATTTCATAGATAACTTCAAGTTTTATACAAGGCATTCTGGTAGCAGATTGGTAAGATTTCCACCGGTGTATAAATTTGCGTTTTAATTTAAGAACTACGTGATTCTCCTTAGCCGCACGTGGCCAACTTTTACTTTTGATGCTGCTGGGCAGTATACTCTCCAATCAAATTAATTGAACTTGAAAACCGCCCACCGATGTGTTTAGCACTGCAGGTTCCAAAGTATGGACACCCTGCGGTAACTGTACCTCAAACGTTTCTTCCCACGTTGAACATGTACAGACTGTTTCAAAAACATACGACATGCTGTGAAATCTCAAAAAACTACCAAATGTATACTTTACGCCTACAAAAATAGGTTTCAGAAAAAAGTAAAGTCAAAAAACCGTTTCAAAAACATATGATCAGCAATAACAAATCTTTACTGCGCGACGCTCAATAGTTTATTTTGCATTCTTTTTGATGTATAACGCTAATGAAACGTTTTGGCATCGAATTGAT
>JAHNZQ020000308.1:686529-699816 GCA_019155205.2 Gracilaria vermiculophylla
TCTCGCCCGTAACTTCGTCGGGATCACCTTTTGGAGAGCTCCATCCAGGGGGGCACGGCGTACCAGCACGCCGTCTCGGTCGACGTCGAATGACGATTTCAAACTCCCCAGAGTGGCGAGGCACTTCTTGCAGTACGCATCCGTACTCTGCTTCTTCAGGAACTCCGCTACGGTAATGGGGAGAACTTCTTTCTCCTCGTCAACAAGAGCCATCACCTCAGGGAGTCCACTGTACTTTCCTCCAGGTTCGCAGCATTCCAAACATTCTCCATCGGATCCTTCTTTTCCGTCGGCGTCATGGATGACCAGACACGGGTTGGTGTCCTCCAAAGTTGTTTTATCTTCAGCGTCGTTGGAGATTCATTAGAGCGCGTCCGCTGCCTGGTGTTTGATGCCAGGCCGGTGGACGATGTCGAACTCGAATTCCAGGAGACGTAACCTCCACCTTTCCAGGCGACCAGAAGCATCCGTCAAGTACATTATCCACTTCAGTGGTGCATGGTCCGTCCTCAAGGTGAAGCGCGTGCCTTCCAGGTGCGGGCGTAAAAGCAATACCGCCCACACGATGGCGAGACACTCGCGCTCCGAAGTGGAGTAATTCCGTTCCGTAGGGGCAAGGCTGCGAGTCCAATACCCTATGGCTTAAAGTCCACCTTCAGGTTGTTCCTGTAGGAGGGCACATCCGACCTGGGTTTTACAGTCGTCAGTGTGCAGCACCATTTTGCCCTGCCGCTTCGGCAATACCAAGATTGGTGGTTCTATTAGTCTCCTCTTCAGGGTGTCGAAGGCTTCGAACTCCTTGACCGTCAAGAGAGCCAGTTGCGTCGGCTTGTCCTTCTCCAAGAGGCGATTTAACGGCGCCGCTATACGGGAAAAATTGGGTACAAACCTCCGGAAGACTTTAAACAATCCAAGGAAGGAGCGGAGCTCCGTCTGGTTTGTGGGATTGCAAGCTTCCTTAATGGCGTCTTGAGTCTTTCGCGAAACCTGTAGGCCGCCCGGAAGCACAACGTGCCCCAGGTAGTCCACCGACCACTTGAAAAAGAAACATTTCTCCAGCTTTAAGGTGAGGCCAGCATCCTTTAGGAGTTGGAGCACGTGCTTCACATGAATGAAGTGCTCCTCCACGCTGCGGGAGTATATGATGACGTCATCGATATACACCAAGGCGTACTGCCACTTCATCTTTGACAGGATAATTTCCACCGCTCGTTGGAACGTAGCGGGTGCATTCTTCAATCCAAATGGCATCCTTAAGAATCTGACGATCCCACAGTGCGAGGTGAACGTTGTCTTATCCTTATCGGAGTCGTCCATCTCTATCTGCCAGTAGCTGCTGTTGGGATCCAGCGTGGAGAAAACGGACGTATCGCCTAAGGAGTCGATAAATTCATCCATATGGGGTATCGGGTACAAAAAAGTACCGTCACCTCGTTGAGCCGCCTGTAGTCAATATAGAACCTTAAGGAGTCATTTTTCTTCTTGACAGACACCACCGGGGAGGCCCATTCGGAATTGGAAGGCTCTATAACGCCCTTCTCCATAATCCGGTGGACCTCATCGCGTTCAAAGTCGCGCGCGTGGGGTCCGGCCCTCCTAGGGAGTTGATGTACCGGTTTCGCATCCGGTGTGAGCTGGATCCTGTGCTTGGCCAGGCTGACCTGACCCAGGCGACCAGTCCACATATCCTCAAAGGCGGATAGCATCTCCACTATCCTATGGCGATACCCTTTGAAATCCTCGCCAATTTGGAGCTTTTCCTGCCAGGTGGCAGGATTCTCTTCCTCTGGAGCCGTTGAAGTCGCGTCTGTCTCCACATTGGCGATAGCATCGCGTTCCGCAAGGTCTTCCGCTTGTGGAAGATGAGCCAGTCCAGCAGGGGCGGGTAGTGCCAGCCCGACGACACTTCCTTTCTGGAGCCGTAACGGCGACTCCTTAAGGTTAGCGAGCACAACCCTGAAGGGGACGTTCGGTATTACTTCCATAACACCGTTCGCCATCATGGAGTGTTGCTTTGTCGTCAAGTGTGGACTCCCCTGTAGGAATGAAAGGCCAGATGCAGAGGTCTGCACCCAGACTTCGGCCTGACTCCTCGCGGGTATTTCGATGCTCTTCACCACTCGGAGCTTATTCGACTGCGTCTTATTTGGAAGATTACCCACGTGACGCACGTTGGCGTCCGGTCCTGGAGATGCGGACACGATACCTACAGAGGCGGCGTCATGAAACGTCCCCTTCGGCAGGCGTGGGTAGATTGCAAGTACATATTGATCCACAAAGGAAGTGCCCAATGGGCATTGTGCGGCCAAGTTGGTTGCCACGAGGAACCAAACTTTCACCTGTAAGGAGCCCAACCGGAGGTACAAGGGGATTGCGCCGAGGATGGATAATGCTCGGCGCGACGCATCGCGTACCGTCGGGAGCTTGCCAGTCCTCAAAAAGCCGAGAGCAGACCGTGGGAGCACGTCGGCGTGCACCAGATTGGGGCCAGCTCCGGTATCGAGGATAGCGCGCACCGTGGTGGAGGCGAGCGAGGAACATCCTATAGAGGTGAAGACCTTGTAGTTCTCACGGCGGAGCGTGCAAACAGAATCCTCAAAGGTGTCAAAGGGGTCCAACGGGATTGGGGGGCCCGCCGATTTTGCATCGACGGAGCAGACGGCCTCTCCCCCTTTCCTAGAGGCGACCTCCGTGGAGCTTAAGCTCGATGTTAGAGAGCCCCACAGAGCCTCTACGCGTGGCTCTAAGGGTTCTCCTGGTTCAAGAGGGGCTGGGTTCCAAGCGGGAACGACTTCTACGGTTGTGCATCGCAATGCGACGTGTTCCCTTGAGGTGCAACCGGCTGGGACACCGCCACCTGCGTTGCGGGTGCCAGTGACAGTGGGACAGGCTGCACTCCCAGTAGAGCGCGGTAACCGTAGTTTCCTTGAGGGGAGCGGATGTCGCGATACGCGGTTCGATAACTTCCGCTCTCCGTTGGTGTGTCCTTCAGGTGCTGGAAGTTTTTCTCTCTTTTCTGCAGGATGGCGGCCCTCATTGCCGTGATGAGAGTGGTACAGTGTACGGGGTCTCGTGACAAGCAAAACCTGCAAGGTGGTGGATAGCCTCGATGGGTTTGCAAATCGGACGCTCCTGTAGGATCCTGCCGAGGCATACGAAGTAGGAGGCGAGGGTTTCCTCATCCTAGACGGTGCTCCCTAACAGGAGGCGTATGTGAGGGCAAGGGTCTCTTGTTCTCTTCCGAGCGTGAGCTCGTCGACCTCCTCCGAGGTGCTGGCGTCCAACGTCAGGGCGGATGCCTGACGGGTCCTTGAGGCCGCCAGTTTTTCCGAAAGTGAAGTATGGCTACGACGAGCGGCACGGTGGGTGTCCCCATAGGATTCCGCGAAACGTGCTAACTCCGTATAGGTGGTCTTTGGGTGCGTGGTCAAGTGATTACGCACCTTCGCGCGTATCGAGGGAAGGAGTCCCTCGACAAACAGCGACTTCAACCGCCGTTCGGAGTACACGTTCCCACACCGAAAGGCCTCCGCCAACAGTTTCTGGGAGAGCAGCGTTTTGGGTCATACCGGTACCTTGCCTATTGGAGGTGACTTCAGCGTCAGCAACGGCCATCACCTCGTCGTTGCGTACCGTTTTCGGAGAAAATCCACCACCTCCCGGTTTGTCGTCAAGATCTCCGTTCCAGGGCTATTGACAATATTGCTCTCTCCCATGAGGCACGGTTGCACCAGCGAGTGTGCTTGACCTGCGAGGTATGATTGAAAGCAACAGACGGCGGCACCTTCATGGACGCCAATGATATTACACGCTGAATGGAAGCGTGTTGTAAAATTCAACAGCGAGGTGGGGTCTGTATTAGAGAAAGAGTGCTTCTTCATCTGGATATCAATCCGGCGCTCGATCTTCGTGTGTCATTTAGCGACCGCCGAGTCATAAAGAGTAAAGCGATAATTCAACCTGTAATTGTAATAATTTACCACTTTGGCGAAGAGGTCTTTAAGCGGGACGACCTTCCTGACTCTTCTGCGTTTCTCCTTAGGAGGTATACTGTCCACCGAGCTGGAGCTGTTTACGGATTCATATTCTGAACTTCTCTCCGAATCGGTGTCTCACTTTCTGCATTTCTCCCTTCGTTTCTTTCAGCGTCTTTTCTTTTGGTTGTCTGGGTAATTGACGGTACCCCTGCTATCGCGATTCACCCGAGGAGTATCCTATCCTTCTCTCTTTTGGTGAAGTACTTCGTAACTGGTATCCAATCCTCCGCCGGGAGGGACAGGTCCAGACGAATCCTAACAATAATCCTGGTGTGTTCCCGTTTTCCTGCCCCAGTATTTTTTCCTCTTCTGGCGTAGAGGGCGGCAGTATCCTGTCCTTCTGTGCTCGGGGTCACCTTAGATGTTGATAGAGGGAACTTCTCCTATACGGAATAATGACCTTGAAGCGCCGCTGCGGGGAGACGTTGCGCGGGTGGGGAACAATTCTTCGCACGGATAAAATCTGAGGTCACCTCTAGGAAGGGGTCCGAATTTAGCAAGGCACCCACAGCACGGTGAGCACTCTCCGTAGTGCTTTCCTCCTCAAGAGCGTGGTGGAGCGCTCCGAAATGTGCCTCAAACTCTGCAGGAATTCTTTCGATCAGCTCCTGATGTGGCGGACGCGATGTCGTGTGCAGTTCTTCAACCTCCACGTCGACGCTCTGCAGAGAAGTAGTGGGGATTTCCGCTTCCTTCTGGTCATGCACTCTCCCAAAGCGATTCTTAAAACGCTCGGCAGAAGAGCCAGTAAGGTACTGTCATTTCTCCTCTCGAGGTAGTAAAGCACAACGTCCGTTAGGAGTTTTTGTTGACTCCTAAGGCCCGTGTTCCTAAAGGTGGTCTCCGGTATCCGCTGTCGCAAGCCGGGGGAATTCTGAAAGGAGATCCGCAAACACCAAGCGGAGGGGGAGGTTCACTGGGCGGACAATGCTCTTACAAGCGCTGCTATGATGCGACCTAGGGATCGGCGGCTTAGAAACCTGCTTAGATCGACGAGAGACTCCAACCGGAAAAGTAGAAGAAGACTCAAGGGTGCTTGTCTTTACTTCCCCAGAGGTGGAGCTCAACCGGCAGATTAAGTATAAAGCCGGGAGCCCGCCTCGGCAGGTTTCGCTAATGTACTAACTACCTGCATAAATAATCTAAAATAAATAATAATTCTACTGTCCATTTAGGATACTATCGCGCACGCGGGCGGAATTATGCACCACGTGGCTCAGTTAATAAAATACAAGCCCTCCTTAGAAATATTATACCTTTAGGCCACACCACCGTTTTTCCCTTAGGAGCCACTGTACTACAGCCAGGATTCCTAAGGAGACTTTAAAGGTCCTCCAGTCTGACAGCCAATTTCTGAGGAGCGCTGCGCTAGCTGCACGCACCGATGGAGTCCGACGCTTGAAGGTCCTGTGGGGGGGGGGTACCAGTACAGGTTTCCATTGGGGCTTCTGAGGGGTTCATAAACAAATAGGTCCGGGGTCGTTTCCTTCTACTTCCGAATCCTCCAAAGGAAGAATTCCACTGTTGGGTTCCGATCGATGCAGACTAAAAACGCTGTTCTTCCTTGACTCTCATGATTCCTTTAGGAAGCGGCCTTTTAAGTCAAGGGTCCAGTTTTGGTACCTTCAGTTCACCTTTCGAGGTGGTAGCACATAACGTCCGTTAGGAGTTTCTGGTGACTGCAAAGGCGCAAGGTCCTAAAGGTGGTCTCCGGCAATCACGGTCACGATCCAAAGGAATCCTGAGAAAGGGTTCGCAAGCACCAAAAGAATAAGGGGTTTCACTGGGCGGACAACGCTCCTACAGACGCTGCTATGAGGCAACTTGGGGATTGGCGGCTTAGACACTTGAAGACGTGCAACAAGAGTCTCCAACCGTAATAAGTAGAAGAAGACTCAAAGGTGCTTGCTTTACTTTCTTAAGATGTGGAAGTCAACCGGCAGATTAAATACCGTGCCGGCAGCCCGCCTGAACAGGTCTCACTTCTGTAATAACTCACTTCTGTAATAATTATATGCACCAAATAAATCTAATTTATCTAATTTCTACAATTTCTCGGGAGTACTGTAGCATATGCGGGACTAGTAATGCACCGCGTGGCTCAGTTAATTAAATACAAAACCTCCTTAGAATTATCGCTTCTTGAAGCCACACGACAATATCACCTATAGATCCACTGTACTACCGGAGTCACTAACAGTGTGGCTTCTACATCGACATTGTCGCCATTCAAGGGCTTCTCGAGCTTCGAGAAGTTTTGCAGCATCTCTTTTTGCGCCACTGCTAAAAAAAAGTATTGAGCACTTCAGGGTCGGTTCACTCCATTTGGAAAAGAGGGAGACTAGCTCGAAAAGCTTCCGCTCAATCTTGCAGCCTATCAATCTCAAGCACTGCTTCAAACAACCTCACTCGCTTTTTTGAGGCTTCCGCAAGCTAATCAATTCTTAACGCCCTGCGGTTGATATCTTCAGCAATCTGCAGCGAATGTTGGCCTCGTTTCAGAGATTTGACACCAAGTACGCGCTCATGCTGCATCTTATTATGCTTGGCTGCACGGACGGCTTTCACGTTGTCTTTGTTTTTGTCGGGAGTCTGCGACTTCTCCTCAGAGTCGTCCACGTGAGCAGCCGCGCCGATGTCCCCGTCTCCATGTGTGCCTCTCGAAGAAGATACAGAATCATAGTAAGAGCTTACTGTAGACGCTTGTCCTATCTATAAGCCCTTCGTCGTTCCCAAATAGTACAGTGATTTATTATACTTAAACTCTCTTGCAATTTTCTTTTCATGATAAACGTTCCCAATAAAGTCGTGTACAGGACGCCGAATCTCTGCTTTTGCAGGTGCATATTCTGCATTATAAAGCGCCTCTGCAATACGTATATTATCCAATACAGTAGGCGCTCCAGTGAGGTTCAATGACATGATCTGCAAGACTAGCCCATCAAGTTGCACCCAATCCCGCTTGACCTTGCGAAAAATTTGCAACAATGCATTATCTTTGCGATGCAGGCCTTGCGGTGGCAGAACTGCCTCCATTCGACTACGCTCACGAGCCTCTCTCAAATCCTTCACTATAGTGCTCCATCCATCGCCAAACTTTTTCTTGAAGTCCGCCGCTGTCAAATCATTTCCTTGCTTTACCTCTACCTCCCGCGTAAACGCTTTGCAGCCCCATACAAATTCGAGTTCTGCCCACGCATTGACAGACCTCATACTCTTCGAAAAACAACTGCCAAGTCGGGAGAAGAGTGCGAGAATACAGTGGCACAGTAGAAACAAATGTATTCTTGGGACTTTAATAGCCTCACGAAACGAGCCTCAGAAATACGGGGGGCTGTCTCGTCTGGGTGCGCGTGCTCGTCTTGTGCACGGCCACTAAGTACTTTTATTAACCTGCTCGCTTTTTGCTAGACATATGACAGAGGTGCGTTCCTCAAGTCCCGCGTTTTCTGCGATGAAACCCCACGCAAACCCGTTTCGCTGCTGTGCGCAGATGGGGCCGAACTCGCACATTCCGAAGTTGAAATTGAAGTGGGACTCGGCCGGCTAGGATCCAAATCGGCAAGATTTGGATTCAAAAACCGGGTGTAAAATATAATCCTAATCCAAATTTTTGGATTGGACCACGGGTGAGGCCGATTTACGGTTTGAAATCCTAAAAGAAAGGATTGGAACGTGAATACTTACACTGGTTGAGATATTCTAATGCTACGGGCTGGAATTTCTAAGTACTTCTGTCCCGGAATTACATTTCTTGAAACGAAGATTAGCTTCAATAAATACAAAGAAGTTCTATAAAATTATATGCGACTAATTAAATATTGTTGTTATGGAGAAATGTTTATTAAAAAGAAAGACAATGCGCTTGTGCACAATTGGAATTTAGTGAAAAATTGGCTACAAGAATCCGATGCACAGACTGTTTCAGAAACATATGATATGCTATGAAATTTAAAAAAAAAGACATCATAGGTCTACTATACGCCTACAGAAATGGGTTTCAGAAAACATTTACGTAAAAAATTTGTTTCAAGAGCATATTTTCATCAGGAACAAATCTTTATTGCAAAATGCTCAATAGTATTTTGATTTTTTTGCTGTACAACGCTAATGCAAGGTTTTGGCATCGAAATCAGTGACGTTTTCTACAGTAGAAACTGTTACAGATCTTCAGCAGTTATAATTACAGTTTTGGAGTTCAAAAACTGTCTTAAAATGCTTTACGTGGGCATAAATCATCCTAGCGAAAAGAACCCAAAACGTTGTCGACTGCGTTTAAATCTGGTGAGTGCGCCGGGCACTTTAAAACAGATACCTCTGACCCCTGCTTTCAATTTTCGATTAAAGATGCAGCCTGTATTGGCGCATTATCCTGTTGAAAAATGAACGTTTCTTCAAGAAAACAGAACCCGAATGGTGACCAATAATTGTATGAAACTTATTGATATTTTTCCATGTTCATGGTTGTTTCAATAAATACAGTTTCAGTGAGATATGTTCTAGAAATGCCGGCCCGGATCATTACAGAGCCCGCACTTGAATGCCGGTTAGAGCACTCGTGACGTTTCTTACGATACGCATGCCACTAAAAGTTTTAGCGATCTTGTCCGCAAAAACTGAACTTTTTTTCATCAGTAACATTTCAGTTTCCCCATTCATTTCTCCAGTAGGCTTTTCGAGCACATCAGTACTATTTCTTTTACTATTGATAGTTTTAGAGAAACAAATAGTTTTTAATTTGTTTATATTTACACAAATTTGTGTTATTTATCTGCCTCTAGGAAGTATATATATATATATATATTTTGAAACGCTGGGATTGAGATTGATTCCAATGCTTCTGCACGAAAATTTTCTTTCGCCCAACTATCTTTTCATTTCTCTTTCTTCTGCTGGATTGCGGTTTTTAAGGCGTCCTGTAGATCGTTTTATTCCATTAAGGGACGGGTGTTTGAGAAAACTAGGAATTGTGATCGTAGAACGCTTCACTTTTCGAGCGATAGCACTGTAGGAGTTTTTCTCGATGTTTATTTCGATGATTTGACGAGGTTCTTGCGCGGAAAGTGGAGAACCTCGGGCCATTTTCACTAGAAAGAAGAAGGTGTACATATCTTTTTGAAACGATTCTTTATAGACTATGTGCAAGATGTAGCCTACAGTACAGTTTTGGCGCACGTTTCAAAGGTAATATGAATTTAAAACGCACTGTATCTGTTTGAAACTGGCCAGCGCGCTCTCCTGATTTAAAATCAACCACACATGGATATGAATTGCTGTCTAGCATACTTTGCGCGCATGGAATGGAATTTAACACCGTTTTGGAGGTAAACCATTGAACCAAAAATTGCGGGAAGTCTACCATAGTTGTAAATGTAAGGATGTACTTCAATTTGATCCTAATTCACTGCATTACCTTTCAACAGCAAAATGGTACAAAGCCAACTACTGAGAGTCTCACAGTGTATATTGGTCTTTGAAAAACATATGGGTTTAAAACATATCTTCGACTACAAGCTTTTTGAAACACAATTTTTTAAGCGTACAGTTGACGTTTTGCATTTTTTTTGTCATTTCTCAGCTGTTCAATTGTTTTTGAAACGATCGTTTTTTTGTTTCCGTGGACACTTAAAAGCTTTGGAGCCGTTCAAAACATACAAAAGCTTAAGATGGCATGGCTATTATGGTTCCTTATCGGCGGATTCAATTATTTTTTCAAATTGTCCGTGCTTGCCTTTGTGTGCATTTCATATCAACCTTTTACTTGTTCACGCGTGAACGCAACTTGTACAATGTTGATTGGTAAAGCAGTGACAATGTACTAATGGCCCATTACTTTTTGTGGCATCCTCATTTCTCCTTTCGAGGTGATAGCGCACAACGTCTGTTAGGAGTTTATGGTGACCCCAAAGGCACGAGTTCCTAAAGCTAGTCTCCGTTAATCACGGTCACAAGCCGGGGGAATCCTGAATGGAGGTCCACAAGAACCATGTGATAAAGAGGATCATTGTGCAAAAATTGCTCCTGCAGGCCCTGGTATGTGGCAACCTGGATATTGGCGGCTCAGAAAGAACACCTAAAGAAATCTTCCATACTTTAGGGCGTCGGAAATTAATCTTGAAACAGGAAAAGTAGAGGAAGACTCAAATGTGCTTGTTTTACTTCACCGAGAGGTCGAGCTCATCCGGCAAATTCATTACAGAGCCGGGAGCTCGCTTCGACCGGTCTCACTACTGTAGGGTGGTCTAAATACTTACACTACTTAAATAAAATAAATCTAAATTTTGCAATACCTCAGAAGTACTGTAGCATATAAAGACCGAGTAGTGCACCACGTGGCTCATTCAATAAAATACAAACACTCTTTAGTAATACCCCGTTGTAGAATCACAAGAAAATATCACCTGAGGATCTACTGTACTACACTTTTCTTGAAGTATATCAGAAGCGCACGTTCTGTAAAGACAATAGGTGAAATCGGCGTTACTAGCGGTTTCGTTCGTGTGTTCGGCGCGCGCAACAGACCAGCCAGAGCTTCTTTCAGTAATTAACAAAGGTCTTCAGAAGTGGAGGTCCTCCGTTTCTTCACCGTACGTCTCTTATGAGCTTGCGGGATAGTCTTTTGTGTTACTTTCTTTTCTGGCCCCTAGTTCCCGAGGAAATGACCAAAAAAACATCGCAATCATATTTTGTTTTGTGAATATGCTGTTATGCTGCACACTGTGCAGCAATAGCGTCGATCTATATATTAACAAAACGACGGCAGTTTTTCGCCTAAATTGTTACTGTCAGATTGCGTATTGATTCAATTAAGAGCTGTACAAAATCAAAAAACATCATTGATGCGGCAATGGCTCTTAACCGCAAAGAAACAGCAGGTCTGCTCATCCAAAAGATCGACTAGTGATGCAGCACACAAACTGGCCTGTTACTAAAGCATAGCATAATCGAGCGGTATTTTTTTCGTGACACAAGTGAAGGTGAACAAATATCCGTACAAGAGCTGTTAGTTTTCTAGAAAGACACTGTTGTTCACGGAGAGAGTGGGCTTCACCGACTCATTGTTCCAACTTATTATCCGCGTAGCATCAAAAAGTCTGTATAAAGCTGATTTTCTGTGCGCTTGTATAATTTGAGCAAGTCCCGAATGCTTGCAGCTCATAAGCTATGACGGATATGGAAGAGGCCGATTTAATGTGAGCTGCAACGCCCAAAACGCTCAGTATCAATGGCACTACAGGAAAAGATCGTGACTCGTGATTTTTCTGATGAGCACAGCAGAGCTTAGTTCATCATAGTAGTTAGGTAATTTACGGTTGAAACAGAAGACGTTCTTCGTTGGATTCATTCATCATCAATTGAATTTTCAATTGAGCATTGTGTATTATGCTACCCATTTTTGACTCCAAGCAGCCATTTTTAATGAATTTTCCGGGGTAGTAGGCGACCAATACTTATACTCAGCACTTTAAAGCACCTATTTGTAGACTGTTGACAACTCCGTCACGGAAGCTGAGTGATTCCGTACACATGCATGGATAATGAAACTGGAACACCATCGTAGCCTTTCTGAGAAGCCATTCTGCTGCCATTGCACATTCCATCAAGACATTAACAAGTTGCATCGGCAGCTGCCCGTGAGACGTTCAAGTGCTAAAACTAAAAAAGGTTCTTGGAGTGAATGCCGTCTGAAACTAGCCATTTTTCTAGTGTATAACCACTCCTCATTTTCTCTATGGAGTATCAAATAATCGGTCCTCAAGAGAGCTCTCACGTATAATGTAGTTAAACACGCAAACTTCAGCGACGTTTTCCATAGTCTATAAACCAGCAAAGTTAAAAAAGCTGCGAAACTACTGCAGAGTGGAAACTTTCCTGGTTTTCAAAAACTTTAAGAACTCTCGCAACAGGGAACGAAAACATTAATCACATCGTAAAGTGCAAATCGTTCGTGATGGAGTACTTAATGAACATTCTTCTACAGAAAGTAGCACAGGAGCAGATTACTCATCATTTCTATGTTAAGGCTTTCAAGAAGGCATCGATATTACTTTTATGTGTTTTTTTGGTGCGGCACCGGCATGTCGTGGGCGCCAGGTGTATCCCAGCTTTCTGACTGCAATGATGGCATTTTCCCAAGACGAGTTAGCCACAGTAGACACCGTAGAAATCGTTTCGTAGAAGAGTGTTAGATTGCATTGCAGCGCAACCCCTTTTTGTAGGCGACTTCTAATAGTCGATGCATTTTTGACATTAAAATCAACGGGGTTTGACTTCCAGTCTCACTCGTAGTTCATATTTGTTTAAAAGTTGACGATAATCAAATAGGATATGTTGAATACTGTGGAATTGGAACAAATTCTTGGGAACTATCATTCGAAGTGGACAAAAACAAGAGTATGGAATTCAAAATGGAAATTGCAGAACTTTATCAATCTAACAATCTTTCTGAAAAAGAAATAGCAAAAAAAAGTATGGGAGAACTGAAACGTTCAAGAAAAACTTGAACAGCTTGGAGTACAAAAGTATAAAAAATACATAATTAGACTTTTCAGAAGTTTATTAAAAAACTATGAACGCTTGGTTGTGGCATTGGAGAATATCGTAAAGTTTTGAAATATTGAAGAAATACATGCTAGAATACTACGTCAAAAAGCTAGAAAGTAGAAAAATAATACAAACGAAATTTATGGCACGCTTTTACAACGATAATGTTAGTCTACGTTTCTGTAGGTCATTCAGTATGCTCACGCCGAACGCAACAGTCTCCGAGTGTGGAACACAAAACTTCGATTTACTCAGACTCCGTTTGTGAAAGGCTTCTCTGAGTTTCTACCTTTTTTTGGATTAAGAAGGTGATGGCGGAGAAAAACGAAAATGTCTAGTTTAATGTGGATTACATATTTTCTTCACCTACTACGGAATACCCATCTCTGGCGAATGCGAGTATAGGAGGGAACCCGGGATTCTATACTCTCTCTCGTTCAGTTCAACCAACGTCAGTGGCATATGCATCTCCTGTATGTAGTACAGTGACTCCTACGAAATTATGGTGGTTTGGCCTTAAGGTATAATATTCCTAAGGAGGGTTCGTAATTTATTAGCTGGGTCAAGTAGTGCATAATCTTGCCCGCGTGCGCTACAGTATCCTTAAGGTACGGTAGAATTTATTATTTATTTTAGATATTTTATGCAGGTATTTAGCACAGTAGTGCGACCTGCCGAGGCGGGCTCCCGGCTAGATATTTAAGCT